>PVLA01000442.1:77061-219757 GCA_004027455.1 Hydrochoerus hydrochaeris | reverse complement strand
TGTGTGTGTGTTATAGAGGATCAAACTCACAACCTCACACTTGTCAGGCGGGCATGTATGTCACTGAGCTAAATCCTGCTCCTCCATCTTGTTTTTTCTTAAAACACAGTGATTTAAACCAGCTTACTTAGCTAGTCACTGGGGGAACCAAGACCTAAATCTAATCCCCTGGATCCTGGATCTTTCATTCTTTATCCTATACCTCGGTAGGGTAAGGTAAACCAGTGGAGGAATGAAGAGAAGACTAAAGGCTTTTTATATCTCCATGTGAATTGTGTTGGGGGGGGTGTGAATGGGTAGTAGACTAAGAATACATAATTTAAGGGAAGAAGTAATGGTAGGATTTTGTTTTAAAAATCATGTATTTATTTTTAGTAATGATATGAATTTTTTTTTTATCAGTACTGGGGATCAAACTCACGACCACATGCTTGCAAGGCAGGTGCTTTATGCCACTGAGCTAAATCCCCAGCCATGGTATGAATTTTTGAAAAAGAAAAAAGTTCTTATTAATTACTCTTTGGGCATTGTGTTTTCTTTAAATATTTATAGGACAACAATAGAGGAAGGGAATGTCCTTGAACATGAAACAGAAAACATAAATTCAGTTTGAAATTTCTAAATTCTTGGATTGATTTAAACAATCTGTTATGGTTTAGATTGAAAAACCCTCCCTCCCCCTCCCAAGCCTCCTGTGGTCAGAGGTAGGGATTTTGGAAGGTGATTGGATCATTGTTCACCAAACCCATCAAGGTGTGCATACGCTCATATCTGAATGTGTGGATAGATGGTGGGGCCAGGATGGAGAAGAGGGTCCCTGAGGGTGTGGTGTAGAATGGATTCTTGTCATCTGCTCTGTCCCCTTGCCATGGTTCTTTTTCTACACTTTGTATTTTTTGGCTGTGATAGCCTGAACAGATTTTCACTTTCATGCCCCTTTGCCATGATTTTCTGTCTTGGAACCAGAAAACCATGAACTAAAACCTCTAAAACCATGAGTGTTTTCTCCTTTAAGTAGTGTATGTGAAGCATTTTGTCCTAGGAACAGAAAAACTGACTAATACAGAACTCAACATTAAAATATATAGTGCAAGGTATCATGAAATATATAGCAATTTATGGAATTTTCTGTTTTATGAAATTTTTCCCTCTCAAACATGATAGCTATTCCTTATTTTAAAATTGATTCTATGGTTTCTTCAAAGATTAGTTTATACATTTCCTTGGGTATAAATCTAGAACTTACAATGTTTTTTAGGTGAGCTGTGAGAAGATTTTCTCAAGTTGACTGTTCTGAGGTGTATCAAATTTAAATCTGTGTCCTATATCCTCTTTTGTCCATAAAAGAGCTCATTTTTTTTAACAAGACAATGACATAATCTAGCTTATTTGTGAAAAAAATCAAACATATCTCTCTTTGTTCAGGAGGGTATTTGATAGTCAGAGAACAGGGAAACATTGGGAAATTTCATCACATGTCACAGAAGCCTAGTGAAGTGCATTTGGACTGGCCCTTTCTCTTTCAAGATTTAAACCAATATTTATTTTTGAGAGCAAATTCAATCCATATGTGTGTTCTGCCTTACTGGCCTTGTTGACTTTTATTGGTAGGAACCAGGAAGCTAGGTTTGCTAGCATTACAAAAGATCAAGTGAATTTTAATCTTACAAATGTAGCTTCCAAATTGAAAGGTTGAACTTAGGTTCTAGCTAACAAAAGAAAGATAAACACATACCTTAAGTGCCTTCTAAGAGGAGAAGGGCAGAACAAGTTCTAAGAATGACTGACTGTTTCATTTTGTCCCAGAGCCAACACAATTTGTTCTTGAATACAGATTTCTACATGTGTAGGTGTTGGCACAAGTTGTTCAAGTAATTCCAACTACAGATCCTAATGTCTTACTGTGAAAAACGGCCAAAATGTTTATAATAACCTCTTTGAGTTTTGATTATTTGATCCCTTCAAGTTAAAAATTGTAAATACATACTATTCATCCCAAGAACACTCACTGTTTTGATATACTTTTCTATAAAATACAGTAATTTTAAAAAACAGAGGAGGAATTTTTACATCATCTGTAAAACAATAAAGATAAATATTTCATTTGCTTTTCTAAGTCAATTAATTCATGAAAAGTTGATTCACTGAGTATGTTCTCTATTTTGTCTCATACACTGTAAAGACTGTATGCTCTGAACTATCTCTCCTTTATTCAGCCTGAGATTTGTCCATGGATAAAGAATGTTGATTGCCCTTGGCCTAAATAAGGACTCCTAAGAATTCTTGGGAATTTCAAAAACCAGATTATACACAGTGAGAGCCAGAGTACCAACTTGGTGAAAAGATGCAGGCACAAAATTTTATGAATTTCTGGAGGTGTCTTGTGATCCAGGATTTAAATTTTTTTTTATTTTAAAGATAATAAAACAAAAGAGAACAGAACAAAGCAAATTAGAACAGAACAATGCAAGCAACACAGGATTTCACAACAAGACAATAGGACATCGACAGTGGCTATCATAATGTCTCTCTTCTTTGAAATAGTTGAGCATACCTTCATACACAATAATATCAAACATAGCAAAATAGTATAAAACCATTCAAAAGAATGAAAGCATTACAGGACTTCAAAACCAGGTAACAGGAAATGAACAATGGACACTATAATATCTCATTTTCCTCAAAAAAGTTGTCCATACCATCACACATAATAAAATCAAATAAAACACAACAGAATAGAACCAGTCAAAACATAAGAACAAAAGCATTGTAGGACTTCAAAACAAGATGATAGTAATCAGCAATGGCCACCATAATGTCTTGTTTTCTTCAAAATAGCTGTTCACATCATCACACATAATAAAATCAAACAAAACAAAACAAAGTAAAACCAATTAAACAAATGAATGAAAACATTATAAGACTTTAAAACAATATAATTGGAAATCATATATCCCATTATATTCAAAATAATATAGACCATTATATTCAAAATAGCTGCCTCTACCATACAACAGAGCAAAATCTAACAAAACAAGACAGAACAAAGGCATACCTAATAACATTGTGAAAATAATACAAGAATTCAAGACAAGACAATAAGAAATTAACAGTAGTTTTCATTTTTCCCTCCCAGGTATTTCATCCCCTATCAGTCTTATAATTATTTTGCTTTTGGATTCCATTAACTCCTTCTGTTTCTTATGCTAGGGTTCATGCATATGAACTCAAACTATTTTGTCTGTGAGCATGATCTCCAGTTGTGCCTATTTACCTACAGGAGCCTTGAGATTATTCTACTTTATAGCTGGGTGGCTTTCCACTGCATGGAAATACCATATCTTTCTTATCCATTCTGCAGTTGTTGAGCAAGTTACTCTTGCTTTTATTCTGGTCTTCTGTCATATTGAGCTCTCCTTTGGTTTTCTCTCCTTTGGTTTTCAGTCTACAAATTTCCTTTCCAGTTAAATGTGTTTCTTGTATACAGTATATTGATGGATCTTGTTTCTTGATCCACTCTCTTTCTTTTTATTGCTGACCTGAGGCCATCTACATTAATGGTTACAACCAGCACACATTGGTTTGTCTCTGCCCTGCTGTCCTCCTGCTGTTGGCCCTCCACTTCTCCCCTTCATTCAGTTGCCTGTCTTGTTTGGCGATCCTCCTCTGCTGCTGTTCCTGGAACCATGCTTAGCTTTATCTCTCTCTAGAATAACCTTTAGCACTCTCTGTAGGGTTGTTTTGGTGGTTATGAATCCTTCAGTTGTTCTTTGTCATGGAAGTATCTTATTTTTCCATCAATTTTGAAAGACAGTTTTGCTGGGTAGATCAATCTGGGTTAAAAGTTGTTTTCTTTTAGAGTTTGAAACACTTCACTCAGACTCTTCTTGACTTGATGGTTTGTGTTGACAAGTCTTCTGTGATTCTGATTGGTTTTCCTTTATAGGTGATCTGTCTCTTTTCTCTAACAGCTTTTAATATTCTGTTCTTGTGCTGAATTTTGGGATCTTGATTATTCTATGTCTGGGTGTAGATTTACTTTGGTTATGGCTAGTTGGAGTCCTATATGCCTCACTATCTGCATGCCAGATCCATTTCCCCGTGTTTGGGAAGTTTTCTTCTATTACTTCTGTGAATATCCTTTTAATTTCATTTGTGTTGACTCCTGCTTCTTCATTGATACTATCACTCTTAAGTTTGCTTTTTTTGCATCATCTTGCAGTCATCGAGTTGTTATTTCCTGATTCCATGTTATTTTTAAGAGATCTTTCCTTTCATGATCACTACCTGCAGCCTGTCTTCAAGGTTTGAAAGTCTATCTTCAGTCTCTTTCAAGTGATTTTTCCAGATTTTGATTCAATTTTTAATTTCCTGCATCTCTCTTTGAACCTGTTTCATGCATTGTAATTCCCTTCTACATTCATTCAAGGTTTCCATCATTTTTCTGTGCTCCTCTTTATTGTCTCTGTCTCCTTTAGACCTGCTGAACAATTCCTTCAGTATGTTTATGATTTCTTCTTTTACTTGAGACATTATTTCTGATTTGACTGATTTTACACCCTCATGAAGTTGTTTCCTTACTTCAGTTGCTATCCTCTCAGAGATTTCAGGTGTGTGAATTTCATTTTCCTCCATGACTGTATCTCCCAGACTTATTGTGTGTGGGCTAGAGGTCTGAGTTTGCCTTTTGCTCCTTTGTCTTGATATTCTCCTGGGTTCCTCCCAACAAGCTGGTTGTGGGGTCCCAGGCACTTCCCATGTTGGCTGCCCCTAAGCAGTGTAGTGGGATGGGACAGGCACCTGGGTTCCTCTAATTCCAGGTTTACAGGGAGATAGCAGGGTGTGGATCGGGCTTCTCCAAACTATGCAGCTACACTGGGGCCTCACTGATGATCAGAAGTGCATGTAGGTGGGGCTGCTTCTCTCAGCCTGTGTGTCTACATTGGGACTGCCACAATGGTGGCAGCCATACAGGGGTGTGTTTGTCTGATTCTGGTAGTGGATGATGGCTGTCCGAGGGAACCAAGGGCCTCAAATGGTGGCCTACGGATGCACAGGGCTTACCTGGGTGTGTCCCTGCTCCTGCTGGCTGCCTGCAGGAAGGAGCCTTCTGGTGGCAGCACCCAGAAGGCAGAGGCAGATCGCCTGGTTCTCTCTGCCCACACTCTGGATCCAGATTTTGATTTTGAAGCCAAAATCCTGGATCAGATGAAATCAAAAGAAAGATACTAGGTACCAAAAAACTCAAGCATAGAGTAAGACTTATTTCTATTAAAGCGTAGCTAAGAATGTGGAAATCCGCTTTCTCCGTGGCATCCTAACTTGGCAAGAAGGTCCCAGTATAGTTCCTTTCTCACAGGACCTAGAAGGATTCAAAGAAAAGTCACATTGTAATAAGACTCTTTGGCCATAGGTACTTCTCTAAACAATAATTCTCATAGTGTCCTTGTATCAGCATCTGAAATATTTTTAGGAAGGCAAATTCTCAGGCCTTATCTGAGCAATGAAAATGCTCATTCATAAACTCTAGGAGAAGAGTTTAACATTTCTTGTTTTAACTGGCTACCCAAGTGAATCTAGTTCATACCACAATGTAACAATGACTGCTGTTTAATAGTTACCTTGCTAGGATAAAAGCCTATGTGATATAAATATTCTACAGTTTAAATCTATGCACAGTTCTATGAATGTAAGCACCAGTTCTGCATGGATAATAGCTATGAACCACATGTGTTAAGTGGATCTATGCAGTACATTTTCTTCCTGAGAGTCTCACTTCTGGCTCCCTGGTTGACTAGAGAAGTTCACTTTCTAGAGTGGTTGCCGTCTCTGTGTGATTAGGTTCCTTCTTGGATCCTGCTTACCCTTCCTCTCCCTGAAAGAGAAAAGCTAATATGGACAGGGTACCTGATAATTTCTTTCTAGACTGTTCTGAAGCATTAGATTATGTACTTGTGTGAGTTTTCTTGTACCTTTTAAAACCTTTAATGTAAGGCTCTTAAAATGATTGTTCTTGGGTATTGTAAAACAGTTTTTTAGTTTTCTGAGAATCCAAAAGGTAGGGTGGTGTGACTAAGGGGCAGCCATTCATGGCAGCCTCAAGCAACAAGAGAAAAAAGGGCTAAAAAAGAAAAGCATGCTTCCTTCCCTCTCCTATATTGTATGCTGTCTACCCACCCCTGGGTGGGTGCAGCACTCACAACACCAATCCCAGTGCTAGACAATGAATCAATTACAGCTAGACTCAGCCACCTCCATGACTGCATGAGGCTGGGGGACCATCCAAACACAGTCATAGCAACCACCATATCACTGCTTATCAATTTATCAAACTCAATATGTGCAACCTGTTTGTAACACGTATCTGAATGACTTCTGCTATTGTTAAGCAAAATGTGTGGATAGTGTCACCTATCTATATACAACACTTTAAAATTCAAATGAGAAAATATTGTAAGCCATAGAAAGGAGCAAACTAAGTGATATACAAAATAACATGAATGAATCTCAAAAGCACCATGTTGAGTACATTTAGGAAAAAGTACAATTTTTATGATTCACTTCTATGACATTCAAAATCAGCCATAAAAACATTAGAAATCAGAAGGCAGAGTATCTTTAGGGGTTGAGAAGAGAGATGTTTGAAAATAGAGAGGCGTGAAGTGAGCACGGTGATGGAAGTGTTCTAGTGAAGCTTCTTAAACAGAAAGTGAGCTCTAAAAGTCTGAGAGACTTGCCTGATGTCCAGTGCCTCTCAGCTGTTCAGAGGACTGAACTTTTCAAACCTTCTATCTTTTACCGGATTCCAGGCATGCTGCTGCATCTCAGCTCTGCAAATATGAGAGTTGGACTTCTTATGTTTATTCTTCTCATAAACCAGTAGGGTCTTCACAAAGATCTAAGCTTGCAGATATGTTTTACTAAAAATATAAACAAGAATCCAATCTCAAAAGAGTCACAGTTACACTTCTAAGAAATCCCTTTTGCAAATTTTTTCTTACATAAAAGCAAAGAATTCAGGTCTCATTTGGAGGACCAAAATGCAAAGCCCATTATTTTTTAAATTGTAAGTATTATATACATACACTGGCAGTTTTTAAATAGGACTTTCTAGAAATTTCTTAGTTTTTTGAAAGTTAAAAATTTTTTGAAAATTAAAAATTTTGAAGGTGTTTAAAAAAATCTTCAAAATAATAGGATAGCACAGTGCACAAACCTAGTACAAGAGCTAAGAGAACTGAAATTAGCTTAAGGAAAGCAGAATTCACACAGAGATAAAAGGATTTTGAGATATAGAAAATAGATTAAAATATTTTTTCCAATCGGATATTATTGGTACATTTTAGATATATAAAATGACCATAGTCATTACAGAAAATTTATACCTGTACATAACTTGTTTCTTTTTTTTCTATTCCCCTACCCTCCCTTCAAATTTTCCCCTGCTCTTTACTTACAAAAGCTTTGTTTCCATTTTTTCTTCTTTTCTATTTTTATTTTTATTGTACTGGGACTCAACCCTGTGCTTGCCAGGCAGGCACTTAAGCTGCTGAGCTATATCTGTGACCTCTTTTCTCATTTTTTAAACTTTTCCCTTATTTCCTCCTCTCTAGTCCCCTCCTCATTCAAACATTTTCTATTTCATAGTACCTACATTTTGGTCCTTATTTATACTTTCTGTTTCTCACACCAGAGAAACAATGTGGTATTTACTCCTGTGTCTGATTTATTTCATGTAAGAGTGTGGGAGCAAGGTATAGCCATTTACCTAGAAATGTCTTGAATTTATTTTTTTTATGGCAGAGAAGTACTGCATTGTATAAAAAAGATAGATTGAGATTTCATGAGAGAAAAGGTTTTAAACTAATGATTGAGAATTTTTCAGAACTGAAGAACATCATCAAGTTAAAGAAGTGCGTTGAGCCTCAGGGAGGATACAGACGGATGGATACGGGAGTAGGTAAGTAGACACACAGGTATCGCCATGATCAGCAGCAAATCTTAAAATGGACAGAGACAAGTTGTCTACAGACAACTATTTAATGAGTGCAGATCAGCCAAAAATACCAGTAGAAAGCAATGGAAAATTGAATCATACATTCAAATGTACAAAATTCTAACAATTAAATTTGTCCAAATAGACATATTTTCAGATAAACAGAGTTTGTGTTCAGCTTGCATTACTAAAACAAATAAAAGACTTACAGAGAGAAAAGTTTATTTTGGCTCAACTTTTCAGAGGTTTCAATCCCAGATCGTCATCCCTGTGGCTCTGGGATGTGGTGAAACAGCAAATTGTGGCAGAGAGTGCGTGGAGAGGAAGGCTGCTCCCACTTGCCTGGAAGCAGAGGAAGAGAGGAGGAAGGGTCAGTGTCTGCAGTCTCCTTACAGCCTCTCCAGGCCTTACCTCATTCCAGCGGTGCCAAGTAGGAGCCACGTGTGGAACACTCAGGCCACTACAAGATATTTCACATCCAAATTGTGGCTGAGCTGAACATTAACAGACTTTCAAATAATAAAAGATATGTTTTAGGGAAAAACAGATATAATCTAGAAAGAAGCTTGATGTAAGAAGCACATGAATCCATAATGCATTGATACAAATAATGAAAATGTGACCAAAGTATGATGCGGGCGTATATGGAAACAGCACAGTGCAGTCTGTTAACTTGTACAATTAATATATTTTGTCAATTATAATTTTAAAAGTCTGAAAAATTAATAATAGATAATTTACAGTTTAAAAAGGCACTGACTCTCTCTCTCTCTCTCTATATATATATATGCATGTATGGAATCAATGTAATATTTGCCATTGAAATACAAAGGTACTGTACCCATTCAAGAAGAGAGGAAAAATATAGATTATAATTAGATATTATTAAACCAAGTATTTGATTAAAAATTTATGAGTAAGCATTGTGAGAAAAGGATGATAAGCACAGTTTTTAAATAAGTTGAGAGTAAAACAAATGAATATAGAAAATGTAATCACATCAGTGGGAGGTAGAAAAGCAGACAAGTACCATCAAAGAAAAAGCTTAGTAAATTAAAAAGAAACTGGCAGTAGGAAATAAATGCAAAATAATAATAATTACAATGAAAAGTAATAGCGTAAATTTAATGCATCTCATAAATCTCATAGATTTCATTTATGGGATAATTTGAATAAAATTGTTTTTTGCTTTTACTGTCATAGTCTTTTTACAGATGCTTGACATCAAACCCTGACATTTATTTATATAAGAAATTGATAGTAAAGAATATTTCCTTATTTCCCTATCTTATCCTACCTTCTGTAGACATATAGTTTTATATCTGACACTTTCTATTTTGAGATAGTTTGTCTTGTGGTGTGCTATTGAAGATCTTGGATGCAGTTATCTGATAAATTATCATATTTCAAATAGTATACCATGTATTACTAAAGAGAACATGAATGAAGAATTCATCCTTTTTGTTTTTAAATTAAAAAAAATTAAATGGATACATAAGAACATATGAAGAACACATATTCATGGAGTACCATGTGATGTTTTGATGCCTTAGGTAATTTTTAAATTAGATTAAACATATCTATCTCTTCAGTCAGTTCTTATTGTAAGAATATTCAAAATCCTTTCTTCTAGCTTTCTGATGCATACAGTACCTTAACATTATTCAGTAACCCTAATATGCAGTAGCACACCAGTACTTACACCTGTCTAATAATAACTTGGGTCGACCTCTTCCCATCCCTGTTTCCCTCTATTTTCTGCAGCCTCTGATAAACACCCTTCCATGCTCAACTTCCATAAGGTCAGCTTTTTTTTAGATTTCACACAGCACTGAGACTATGTGCTTGGCTCATTTCACTTAATATAATAATCTCTAGTTCTGTCCATACCATCACAAATGATAGGAGGTCATTTTTTTATAGCTAAATAATATTCTTTTGTGTAATATACTACATTTTCTTTATCCATTCATCAGTTGAGGAACATTTTAGTTTTTTCTATTTCTTGGGTACATATGAATTGTATTACAATGAACATAGGAATGCAGATGTCTCTTTGGCTAATTTTACTAATTTTGGGTATATAAATAGAAGTAAGACTGCTGAATCATGTGATACTTTGGTTTTTAACTTTTTGAAGAAACTTCATAGTATTTTCTATAATGTTTATACTAATTTACATTTCTACTAACAGTGTATAAGGCTTTTTTCCACATGCATTTGTTTTATGCACATATATGTACACATATTTCAGGTAAAATTGTCAAACAATAAGGTGCAGAAATTTAACACGCGTAGATTGGTAACTTAAAAAAAACACACAATTTTATAGAGAACAACTTGTAAGTTATACTAGAGACATAAAATCAGATGTCCACACAAATATCTATTCAGAATATTTACAAGTTTGATTGTTAATAAACCCAAACTAGACATTAGAAACAACAAATGGTTATTAACTGAAGACTGATAGAACAAACTATGATACATAACTAGAATGGAATATTACTCATCAATAAAAATAAATGAACTACTGACCATGCAGTAATGTGGGTGAATCTTAAAATTGTTGTTTTAGATAAAAGAAACCAATCATAAAGGATGCAAGCTTTATGCACCCATTTACAGGACATTCTAAAAAAGGTAAGTGTCCTGAAAATTAACCAGATTATTGGTTGCCATACTTTAAAAATGGACCTACAAGAGATATTGCAAAGGATGTTTTGAGATAATTAAAATATTCTATAACTGGATTTTGATAGTGCTTAATGATTACACGTATTTGTCAAAAATGACTGAATGGTACAACAATAAAGAATGTAATTTACTCCATTTTAATCTTTGGGTGTTTCACAGCTTATTTATATACATAGAAGACAATTGTCAGATACTTTGGTATAATTTTTAATGCCACAATAAGCCTGATAAATGAAATCAATGTTAATTCTCATTTGTTCTGATGTTATTGTAAGTAAGCCCTTGAGTTTCTCAAGTAGTTTTCTGATGAACAGTTAAGGCACGGCTTGACTCATATCATCGTGTATTCCTATACAGTCACTTAAAAGATTGTGTGGATTTGGGAGAGAGGTTACAGATGTTGAAAACAGCCAGAGGAAGTGCCATCATACTCATGTCCCGAAGCAAGGGAGATACTGTGTGTTTACCTTTTCCCAGCTTCAGAAAGGCATTTTGTCTTCCTTCCCTAATGCAGAGAGAAACCTTAGCTCTGTCCCAGAGAAGGGTCACTTTCAGTCATGTGTATAAATTCTCACCCCGGTAGAATGGAATAAGCAGCCAATTATGTTGGTCATTAGTGAGAATTGTTAGAGAACATTTCCACATACTGTGATAAATTTTCCACTTTGCAAATATTTCCCAAGGGTACAGAATTCTTCTGATCTATATTCTAGCTCTCCAAAGAAACACAATAGGTCCAAGCAAGTCTTGATCATTTTTCTCTCAAAAGTAATCAGTTTGATTTACAACTATTATTGAATCCTTATGATGTGCCAGACAATGAGGAGGAAAGAAGTGGGACTCAAAGGATGAAAGACTCAGTCTCTAACCTTAAGAAGCTCACAGTAATTAATATGCTCAAAAGAAAATTGTCAAAAACTCTTATACTCTGTGTGAATGTGATTTTCATGTGACAATTTTGTCTTTTGCTTCTATTCCTTTACTTCTCTTGTCTATACAGATATATATATATATATATATATATATATATATAATGTGTGTGTGTGTGTATATATATATATATATATATATATATATATATATATATCAGTAAGCCTGACAAAATAAATACTAAGACAGTGTGGCAACATAGGCCACCCACATTTTTTTCTTTCTAATTTTGTCTCTGTTTCTTAGCTTTTTTGAATTTTCCTTCTTATTTTCAAGTAAAATATTTACCAATGATTTATAGAGATCTGACTATGTCAGTATTCCTCAGGAGAGAGCCATATCCTTGCCTTCACATTTCTGTTGAGGGAAAGTCACTTCTAATCCATTCTCAACAGTTGGAAGTATTGACCTGCACGCTTTCCCCAAGCTTTGGTCTTTTTGGGGAGGTAGTGATGGTGGTGAATGGAAACAGTAACTGCTTTGGGGAAATTGGTAAGGCTCTGCTATCTATTGGGCACCGAATTTTGGGGGGGGGCAATGTTGAACTACTGAAAGGCAATGTGGGGATGAGAGTCTGCCTCTGGAGACTTCAGGTGGTACTAGGTAAGGCAGACACTCCCGGTTTCACTGGTTGCAGTGTAACACTTTAGCCTAGACCTTGTTGTGGAAAGTGTAACATTTCCAGAACCTCTTACAGAAATTGGAAAAGTATGTTAGCTTATTTTTGTCCTGCCGTTTAATTCTCTTCAGTTAAAAAAATTGAAAGTCTGTTCACCAAAGGAGATGTACTCAGAGATTTAGCTCTTCCTGGAGGCATTGTATTTGGCTACAAATTGTTTCATGGTGAATAAAAGAAACACTTCTATTCACACTGGATGAATTCACTAAACTTTTAGAGAGCATCTAGCATGTGCTAAATGCTGAAAATCCAGTGGTATAGTAGTGAATGAAATGGACTTTGTGAATCTGAGTTAAAAATTCAAAAAGTCAAGAATATGTCAATTAGTAAAAATACTAACACAGCACAGTGGCAGAGAGTGGCAGGGGAGCTCTTCAGGGTGCGTGGGTAGGGACGTGCTCTCCGAGAAGCAACAGTGAAGCACATCTTGAGTGGCGCAGCTTAATGAGAGGGAGCGACTAACCGTGGAGAAAACCTGTAAGGGAAGGTGTGGAGGAAAGTGAGGTTGGTGGTGGAGAAAACAGCCAACTGAAGGTCTTAATCTTAGCATAGAAAGGATGACTAGGGACTGGTTAGCTGAGGGAAGAAATAAAGGAGAGTCCCCAAAGCAAACCATAGTGTCACTCCTGACTTCCCTTGTAATCCTTCTCTCCTGCTTATGTCCTGTTGACACTTCCCTCAGCAGATTTCTTTCTTCTGTTTCCATTTCTTCACGTTTTTTTTTTTTTTTTTTTGGACTGGGCAGCACTTAGGCCACTGAGCTAAATCCCCAGCCCTTACATAATATTCTTGAATTATCTGATACAAGTAATTTTTCAGAATGTAACCTGGACCATAACAAGAACCGTTATCTTTCTTTCCTGAAAGATTTTAATTAGTTTAATGATACACATTTTTTGCATCTGGTATTATTTTCAGATACACTATTGAATCCCAAATTATGACTCCATATCCTTGAGCCCAACATAACCTTCATTTTAAATTATTTTTACAAAGAAGCATTAAAATAGTTACATTTATAAAAGAAAGAAAATCTGTGAGCCATTTTATGAAACCCATATTGTTCTAAATACTTTCTATTATGACTAACATTTTGCGTTTGTTTCTTCCACCTTTTTTTTTAAGCTTTCTCTGGGCTGTATTTTAGCTCTTTCCATAGTCATTTTACTCAGTAATCACTCCATCATACAGTTGCAGCAAATGACCCATAGCATACAACATTCACAAGATAAATGACCCTTCATCTATTTCCCAGAACGCTAATCCCCGGGTGTAGAAGTGGGATTCCTTGCCTAAATGCATGTTCGATGTAGCAAAGTACCCAAACAGACAGTTGTTTCTCCACTGAAAATTGTGTGGAATGCCTAACCATTCATGGTGGTTTTAAAAAAAAAGTAAGAGGTATCTGTCAGGATCCTCCAAGCAGTTCAGTTTTCTAATCAGATCTAAATTCCTGAGTACAAGACAAGGCAAAAACCTTGCCTACCTTTAGGGCAGTCCCTCATCAGTAATAAAACAGATGTTTAAACAAGATGCATTTAACCGTGTTTGTCAGTCTGTCATTTCGAAGAGGTGGAGGTGTAGTTGAGGGGTTGGGGAAATGGAACAGATGGGGTGGGGCAGAGAGTCCTGCTAGATCTAAGGGCATGAGCGACTGAGGGACAGAAATAAAAACAATGACTTAAAATAACAGCATGCCAGCCTAAATTATTGTTACATGACCGAAACAGTAGCTTCAACTTCCTGAGTTTGAAAGGCATTCACAGGAAAACAGTCACTGATAGTTAATTATGACTGAAAAAGAAGATATTTTATACTCACTGTCTTTAATATCCATTATTTTGGTGAGCACCAAGGGCATTTATCTTGGATATATATATATATATATATATATATATATATATATAGATAGATATAGATATAGATATAGATATAGATATATAGATATTCAGGGGGTAGATTTCCTCATAACTTAAGTATAGTCGCTTACCTGTCTATAGTATAGTGGAAATTATGTGGTTAGTGTTTGGAGCAGGGAAAAATCAGTTTATTTGAGTTTTGATTTTTTCTTCTGTAAAATAGTAGCAATATTACACATGCTAAAGAACTAAGTGTTGGAAATTAGGCATACAAAATTCATGACAAAAGGAGCCATTGTTAGTTTTAGAGATGTGTCCCGTTGGTAGTTTAAACAGTATGAATAACCTGTTTTGGGGTTAATGTGGGAGATCAGGAACTCTCAGTGGAAACTCTTCATGAAATTTAATGGAAATATCTGGAATTTTGGGCACATACTCAACTTAATACATAAAAGCATCTTTGAGATAAGAGATTGTAACCATAGCACTGCTGCAATGTTTACTAAGGCGTATTTGTACTTGTGGAAATCTTCCAATGTGGTGAGACACGTGGGGTCCGTTTTACCAGGAGGATGCTCAGGGTGGAGAAGTAACTTCCAAATGCTTACACAAATAACACTGTATGACTTCAAGAATGTGCATAGACATGGAGAGACAGCTACAGCTGCCCACATACAGGGGCTGTTTCAGGCGAATTATTTAATTTCCAATGGAAAATTCTTAATTGGAAACAAGGTAATGGGACAACTTTCAGGTGTATTATCATATTCAAAATTGAGATTTAAAAATCCATTAATATAGCCTTGCAGGCCCACAGAACAGTTTCAGAGGATCCTTCAAATCCACTGAAATTTTGTGAATTTTTATATGTATATATTTCCAAACAAATTTTCATAGTTTCTATTTTGAAAAGGTTGTTAAGAAAAATTTAAATCTCTGTTTTGTGTTCTAGAATTATTAAGGTAAATAAACCTCAATGACTTTAGTAACTTTTAGATGTCTGATATTTAGTGACAGGTGTCTTAAAGTGAATGTTTATATTTTTTGTATTACCATCACCAGCAAGTCAGTAGCAGCAAACAAGTTATAAAATATCAACCTGAAATATTTCCTAAAGTTTCCATCTAGTATTTTTTTTAGATTTCCTTTCTACTTAGGTTTTCTTTGATTTATGAATTTTAAAAATTGAATTATGATCAGTTTTCTGGTACTAGGAGAAACTGATTAGAGATGAGTCATATAAGAGCAAATGAAATAAAAAAGGTAACAGCCTGAAAAGACCTCCAAGGAATTTCATAGAAATTTATTAAAGTAATCTGTCATATTAGGCATAAAAATAGGCTGAAGGCTGATGAAATACTGACTCACAGAAATTTCTGTAAGATAAATTGTATGTCAATTCATTATGCTTGAAGAAAAAAATTCCTACACTATGATTTTGAATGAAATAAGCCTCTGGTAATGGATAAGTCTTTAAGAATTCAGTTATCACCTGTAAAATTTTTGCAAATTGTTTTAAGAGACAGCACTGATGTATGTTAAATTTCTATGCTGTGGATTTACATGTAATATAAAACACATGTTGGGTTCAGCAAGAATTACATATTTTTTCTTATGCACCTTATGAAGAAAACACTATTTCTTTCCTATGTGAAAGTCAAGGATGTTGGTAATTGGGTTAGATGAGCAATTTGACAGAAGTCCCATCAGCAGTGGTGGAGCAAGGACCCAAACTCAGCTGGATCACTGTTGGTTGACATAAGTAGAAAACATAGTGTAGTCACATTGGTATCAATGATTGATATAAATATGGCTATTATTAAATACTATGCTAGTAAATGGATGAAGTATTTACTCTTGGATGCTACCAATAAAAGTAATAAAGCTGACAAGCCATGTGACATTCAAAGCGAAGTCATGCATGACTTCATGTTACTTATATTTACAGCCATTTCCACTACAGAGGATACTATCTAGTTTTTAATTCTTTTTATGAATTCCAATGCAGTATTGTTTAATTTTAAGCCACATGAATATTGTTAACAATTGTACAGGTAGATGAAATAAATTTGACAGGGACCAGAATACATTTTGGTCTGAGGGGACATACACCTGAACTGGGAGCAACTGATATCACAATACCAGGATCATCTCTATAAAAACGATGAAGTGTCATATTATGTCATCATGGAAAGAAAAATAATTGCAGTTGTACATTACAAAAGATATTGGTATGTTTCATAAATGAGCATTAGTATATTTTATGCATTTAAACTACTTATTGAAAAGTTAGCTTCATTGGTTGGGTCCTGCTCAGTGACCCTGAGCTGGGAGCTGCCCTGTATTGAGCTGTGCAACCTGAAGGCCTCCAAAGTGCTCTCTATCTAGCTGTGCAGCTGTGGAACTTTGTTTAGAACTTGGTAGGGCCCTGCTCAACACCCTCAAACAGTCCTAGACCTTTGGGTCATCATTTGGGTCCTGGATGGGCCCCACCCAGTGACACACAGGTACCCAGGAGCTGCTGTGTGTTGAGTGGCATGACCTGAAGGCCTTGCACAGCAAACACTACCTAGCTGTGCAGCCCTGGGACCTTGCTTAGAACCTGGTTGGGTCCCACCCAGTGACCCCAAGAAACTGGAGAACTTTGGTGTGCCACATGGTGTGAGCTGATAGCCTGTCCAGTGTACTCCAAATACCATTCAGCCTTAGTACGCCACTTAGAATCTGATAGGGCCCAGCACGGTGACCTCAAGCAGGCAGAGAGCTTTGGTGAGCCATGTGGGATGTGCTGAAGGTCTACCCAGCATACCCCTTCCATTTGGGGAGCCTTTGAGTGCAAATAGGGATCCGGTAAGGACTGCCTAACATCCAGCACTCACCTAGGGAAACTCCCCGCAGTACAGACAGTCATCTTCAATCCAAGAAACAACTGAGACTTTGCATTCAACTGCCCCAGGGGAATACAGGAAAATAAAATGAAAGAGCAAAATGCAGTCACAAACCTTCAGGCCATCCCAAACAAACCTTGGAGACATGGACATAGAAGAAAATGTAAGCCATACAACTGAAACTCCTGAAATGATAGCAACTGAAGTAAAGAAGCAACTCTGTGAAGCTATAAAGGAACTTAGATCAGAAATAATCTCCCAGGTAAAAGAAGAAATGATAAATGTAATGAATAAAATACAGAACACATCTAGTGTTCTGTATCTAGACATAGTCTAAAAAATAGAGGAACATGCAAAATGATTGAAACCTGAAATGAACAATATAAGAAAGAACTAGAATGCATGAAACAGATTCAAAGGGATACCCAGGAAATCAAAAATTCCATCAAAAGCTGGCAAAACTGCCTTAATGAAAGTGAAGATAGACCTCAAAGACAAGACTGCAGCTAGTGAACAGGAAAAGAAAGATCTTTTAAAAATAATAAAGGAACCAAGAAATAATTCAACAGCTGCAAGACGATGCAAAGAAAAGCAACATAAGGTTGATAGGCATAAAAGAAAAAAGAAGGTGACAACACAAATGATATCAAGAGGCCATTTACAGAAGTAATAGCTGAAAATTTCCCAAACGTGGGAAAGGAAACTAACATACAGACAAATGAAGCATATCGAACTCCAATTAGCCATAAGCAAAATAAATCTACACCCAGACATATAATAATCAACATCCCAGAAATTCAATGTAAGAATAGAATATTAAAGGCTGTTAGAGAAAAGAAACAAATCACCTCCAAAGGAAAACCCATCAGAATTACAGCAGACTTCTCAACACAAACAATGAAATCAAGGAGAGCATGGAGTGAAATATTTCAAATCATAAAGGAAAATCACTTACAATCCGGATTGATGTACCCTGCAAAACTGGCCTTCAAAATTGATGAAGAAATAAGATACTTCAACAATGAAGAACAGCTGAAGAACTTCATGACCACTAAACCAAGAATACTGAAAGATATTCTAGACAGACGTAAAAATAACTGTGACTTCAACAACACCAACAGAAAGAGACTACCAAGCAGCACAAACAATTAAACAGAGGGGAAATGTAAAGAACAAACAGAGGAAAGATAAAGACTAAAATAAACCAATATATATTAGTTATAACCATTAATGTAAATGGCCTCAATTCACCAATTAAAAGAAATACTGGCAGAATGGATCAAGAAACAACATCCAACCATATACTGTGTACAAGAAATCCATATAACTCAAAAGGTAATTGATAGACTGAAAGTCAAAAGATGGAAAACAATATTTCATGCAACAGGAACCAAAAAAAAAAAAGGTCAGGGTAGCTAATCTGTTTGAAGAAAATGTGAACTTCAAACCACAAATGATCAAAAGAGAGAAAGAAGGTCATTACATACTGGTTAGGGGAAAACTTCAAGAGGAAGAGATAACAATCTTAAATATATATATATATATATATATATATATATATATATATACTAAATATAGGAGCACTCAGCTATATAAAACAAATATTAATAGAAATGAAAAATCAAATAAGCAATAATACAATTATGATGGGAAATCTTAAGACCCCATTCACATAAAGAGACAGATCAATGAGTCAGAAAATCAGCAAAGAAATAAAGGAACTGAATCAAACTTGTGAACAAATGGACTTAGTAGACATGTACAGAGTGTTCCACCCAACAACAGCAGAATATACATTCTTCTTAGCTGCACATGGGACATTCTCTAAAATAAACTACATACTAGCCCATAGAACATGCTTAAGTAAATGCAAAAGAACTGAAATTATCCCATGCGTGTTATCTAATCAGAGTGCTATAAAACTGGACATTAATTGCAAAAGAAACTGCAAAAACTCCTGCAAAAAATGGAAACTAAATAATACACTCCTGCATAATTAATGGGTCACAGAAGAAATTTAACAATATCTAAAAGTAAATGAAAATACAAATACAACTTAACAGAACCTGTGGGATGCAATAAAAGCAGTCCTCAGAGGAAAATTAACTGCAGTGAATTCCCATATCAGAAAAAATAGAATGAACACAAATAAACAACCTAATTCTACACCTCACACATCTAAAAAAAGAGCATGTCAAGCCCAAAACCAAAAAAGGGGTGGAAATTTTGAAGATCAGAGTGGAAATCAATGCAATAGAGACTAAGAAAACAACAAAAGACTTTATGAATCAAAGAGTATGTTCTTTGAAACAATAAATTAAATTGATAAGCCACTAGCCAATCTTTTTTTAAAAAAGGAAAGAAAATACTCAAATTCATGCAATAAGAAATGAAAAAAAGTGAAATTGCTACAGACCCAGTGGAAATACAGATGATAATCAATACCTACTTGGAAGACCTTTACTCTTATAGGTTTGATAACAGAAGAAATGGACAGTTTCCTAGGAACATGTGAATTACCAACTGAATCAAGAAGATGTAAAACTGCTGAATAATCCAATTTCAGTTAATGAAGTTACACCTTACCAACAAAGAAAAGCTGGATGGATTCACAGCTGAATTCTGCAAGAAATTCAAGGAAGACTTAATGCCATCATTCCTCAAACTCTTCAATGAAATTGAAAGGGAAGCAATTCTTCCTAACTCGTTCCTGGAATCAAGTATTACCCTAATACCAAAATCAGAGAAAGACCCAACCAAAAAAGAGAACTACAAGCCACTCTCTCTAATGAGTATAGATGCAAAAATCCTCAGTAAAATACTGGCAAACAGAGTGCAGTGAGTCATCAAGAAAATTATACTCCATGTCCAAGTGGGATTCATCCCAGGAATGCAGGAGTGGTTCAACATATACCAATGAATAAATATATCATAGCAATAGAGCCAAAGGTAAGAATCACATGATCAATAGATGCAGAAAAAGCTTTAGATAAAATCCAACACTCATTCATTATAAGAACCCTATGGAAAATTGTAATAGATGGTCTTTACCTCAATCTGATAAAAGCTGTCTATGACAAACCAACAGCCAGCATCATATTAAGTGGTGAAAAACTGAAAGCTTTCAATCTAAAATCAGGAACAAGACAAGGATGTCCACTACCACCTCTCTTATTCAATATAGTGCTGGAAATATTAGGGAGAGTAATTAGATAAGAGAGATATAAAAAGAGTAGTGATAGGAAAGGAAGAAATTAATCATTATTTGAAGATGACATGATATGCTACTTAGAAGACCCCCAAAACTCCATTGAAAGACTCCTAGATGTAATAACCAAATTCAATAATGTAGCTGGTTACAAAGTTAACACTCAAAAATCAGCAGCATTCCTGTACACAAACAACAAACTCACTGAGAGGTAAGTAAGAGCAACCACATCTTTCACAATAGAATCCATAAAAATGAAATACTTAATCAATCTAACAAAGGAAGTAAAATATCTGTTCAGTGAAAATTACAATACTCCAAAAAAAAAAAAGAAAGAAATGGAAGAGGATCTCAGAAAATGGAAAGACATTCTTTGTTCATGGCCAAGAAAAACAAATATTGTGAAAATGGCCATTCTCCTAAAATTGTTATACAGATTTAATACAATTCCAATCAAAATATCATTAGCATACCTAACAGATCTAGATAAGTCATTCCTAAAATTCATCTAGAACCAGAAGAGACCTAGAATAACAAAGGCAATTCTGGACAACAAAGGCAAGGCAGGAGGCATCACAATCCCTGACTTGAAATTATACTATAAAGCTTCTGTGATAAAATCAGCATGGTACTGGAATAAAAACAGACCTGAAGATCAATGGAATAGATTAAAAAATACAACCACAACTACAAACACACTCAGCCACCTTATCTTTGACAAAGGGGCAAAACACATTCACTGGAAGAAAGATAATTTATTTAATAAATGGTGCTGGGAAAATTGGCATTGCATACACCAAAACTAAAACTAGACCCATGCCTATCACCATGCACTAAGCTAAAGTAAAAACTGATTAAAGATCTAAATATTAAAACAGAAACTAAATATGCTGGAAAACAAAATAGGAATCTTGAAGACATAGGGGTCGGAAGAGAATTCATGAACAAAAATCAAACTGCACAGGAAATACTTCCCAGAATTGACAACTGGGATCTCATCTTATTAAAAAGTTTTGAATGTGAAAAGAAATATCCAACAGATTGAAAAGAAAACCCATAGAATCTTAAAAAATCTTAGTCAACTGTGCCTAAGACAAAGGACTTCTGTCTAGAACATGTAAAGAATTTCAAAAATCAGGCTCCCTAAATTCAAAGACCCAATCGAGAAATGGGCATCTGAAGTGAACACACACTTCTCAGAGGAAGAAATGGCAAATAAATACATGAAAAATGTCCAACATCATTGGTCATTAGAGAAATGCAAATTAAAATAACACGAGATTCCATCTCACCCCAGAAAGAATGGCCAAGATCAAGAAAACCACCAATAACAATTATTGGAGAGGCTATGAAGAAAAAGGAACTGTTCTGCACTGTTGGTGGGAGTGTAGACTGGTGCAACCACTGTGTAAGTCAGTCTGGAGATTCCTCAAAAATTTGGGATTGGAGATCCCATTTGACTCAGCTGTTCCACTTCTGGACATATTTCCAGAAGAACTGAAAACATCATAATATGGTGACATATGTGCAATCATGTTTATAGAAGCACAATTTGTGATGGATAAATCTTGGAAACAACCCAAATGCCCATCAATTGAGGAATGTATAAAGAAGATGTGCTATTTCTATACAATGGAGTACTACTCAGCTATAAAGAAGGACCACATTGAGGCTTTTTAGGTAAATGGATGTGGCTAGAGAGCATCTTCATAAGTGAAATAACTCAAAATTATACATATAAATATCATATTGTTTCCCTAGTGTAAGATGCTGAAAGAGTAAGTAAGATACAAAATCTTTAATAAATATTGTGAAAGGGTAAGAAACTTCTCAAAGAGGAAAAAAGAACTCAGATAAGGAAAAGGAGAAAAAAAGGAAGAGAGAAGAAAAAAGATACAGATTTGCATATACACATCTGGGATTACTAAAATGATTATACTACTAATTCTATTAGTTCTTGGAACAAAACATTTAACATCCATAGGATTAGGCCAAAATTGCATGGCTATATCTGGTAGTTCAAGTAAGACTTTTGAAGATAACTATGCAAAACAACAAAATTAGCTATGTTCCTGTCATAGCTATGTTCCTATTGTTCTGAAAGCCTGCATTGCTATTGTTTTGGGCTCTTAGTTATATGTATTCATTTGACTCTTGTTTCTTATTTTTCTTACCCTTTGCTGTGTTTTATTTTGTTTTTCTGCCTAATATGGAAAGGATAGATGTAGATGTATAGGTTTATAGATGCCTAGAACTTCACCTAAAGAGTATATAAGGATTGATTTTAGTATGTATGATGGTATGAACAGCTACATTGAAGAAAATAAGACACCATGGTAGCCATTGCTGATTTCCTATCATTTTGTTTTGAAGTGTAATAATGCTTTTATTCTTAGTTTTTATTGGTTTTAGTCTGTTTTCAATTATTTGATTTCAATTTGTGTGAAGGAATGGACAGCTATTTTGAAGGAAACAAGAGACATGATGGTAGCCATTATTGATTTCCTATTGGTTTTGAAGACTCGTAAGGCTCTCGTTCTTTTGTTTTGATTACTTTTATACTATTTTATTTTGTATTAGCTTACTATGTATGAACATATGGACAACTATTTAAAAGAAAATGAGAGACATTATGGTTACTACCGTTGATTTCCTGTTGTCTTGTCTTGAAGACCTGTTTTATGTGCATTGTTTTATGCTGATCTCTTTTGTTCTGTTTTGTTTTGGTTTGCTTTGTTTTGTTTTATTCTTTTTAAAATAAAAAATAAAAACCTAACTTTAAAGTATTATTAAATATGAAAAAGCAGTACATTTGCCGACTATGCAATAAAACATATTTGAATATTTAAATGAGTATTTTAAAACTAATGACATATATTTAATTTACATTCACTCACATTTTCATTCACTCAACAAACATTTGATGAACACATATTATAAACCAGAATCTGAGATAAATGATAATTTTAAAGTGAAATAGAAATTGTTTTTGAAAAGAGATTTTAGTTTCCTATAATCTAGGGAAATAGTCTATAAATAGAAACAAATTTTTATACATAACATCATAAAACAGAAACCACAAAATCAGCGTTGATCAGCTGCTTTTGGGCTTCTTATAAAAATTGGATGTATTGAAAAAAGGATTTGTTGTGAGCATATGTGATATGACCATATTGCTGCAGCCATGATTCCATCTCTCTTTTCTTGTTCTTTCTTTCCTTTGACCAATGATATTGTAGCAGTATGCTCAGGCTTGAAATTATGAATGAAAAATAAATGTGCCTAAACACTGCTAAAACATCCCTGATTTTTCCAGAATATCTCTGTATTAGTCAATTTTTTCTTCACTGAGATCCAATGTCCATAACTTACAGGAGGACAGGTTTAATTTGTCTGCTGATTTCATTCATGAGCTTCAGGGCACAAACATGATGGCAGAAAAGTATGACAGGGCAAAGTTCATGGCAGCTGGGAAGCATAGGAGAGGAGCGGTGCCCTAGGACCATGCACAGTATCCAGTGTTGCTCCTCTGATAGTCACCCAGGCACACCAAGAAGTGTGCTTTACTAAGCCCATATGTGGCTCTTAAGCCAGTTAATTTGATATAATTAAGCTTCGCCACAGAATTCCACCTCTTATCGCCTTGCAAACCAAACACAGCCACTTAAACCACACTTAATTTCTAAATAAACACAATAAGGTGCTCATATTTTTGACTGACATTAAAACTATCCCGTGTGCAACTGAAAAGTCAATCCTTTCTCTAAAGTATCAACAGTTACAACTTTTTTCAAAGATCCAAGTCCAAGATCTTTTGAGACTCAAGGCAAACTCTCACCTGTGAAGCTCTGTAAAAATCAAAATCAAATCCCAAGAACAAAAGGTAAACATCATCATTCGCAAAGGAAAAAATAGGTAGATAGAAAAGAATTGAAACAATGCATGATCAAATGCCAGTAGGACAGACACTGAATTCTATAGTTCTATTCTCTGCATTGGGGACACATGGTGACAAGACATGATTTCCTGAGGGTGTGGTGAACTTTGTTCAGTAGTTTTCAAAGTTACGTCTCACATGGCTTCTTTCAAGATGGCTCCTTTCAGAGAATGCAGCTTGAACTTGACAGCTTTATTCTTGGCATTTGCAATTTCCGTGGGTGTCCACTGTACTTCATTTCTAAATCTTTCCAAATCTTCACTGCCCTCTGAGGGGCTCCTTTCCTGTCTTTCCAGACCTCCCATTAAAATCTGAGCAGAAGCCTCCCTGAACTCACAATTCTGGCATTCTGGATGCTAGTAATACCACCATCATGAGGACAGGGCCAAAGTCTGCCACCAGCACGGACAGTAGACAGCTTACTTGGATCGTGGGTGCGTTACCCTCTGAATGCCTGTCTGACAGCACAGTGAAACAGATCCTTGGAAGCCAAATTTGTAGGTGGCCCTTCTCAAATAGGAAGCCAGAGGCACTCTTTTCAACTGAAAATTTTGCTTGTATACTCAAGCCTGCAATGAGTGAGCTCATGAGAATTTCTGAGATGCCCTTAAGCTACCTTCTTTCTTGTTCCTATACAAAGTACTTTGTTTCTTTCTAATGGTGTTAATCTTTTCAGTAGCCACACCTCTTTTTATCACCAACTATGGTCAAATAATCTTTCCTCTTTGTTTTCTCCCTCCAAATTCTCACTATAAATTTGGCTGAAAGTAGTGAGCAGTACTCATTTCGCAGTCTGAATATTGGGCAGCTTTGAAATTTCCTCCACCAAATCAATTAGCCCACAGCCCTTACAACTAATCTCCCACAAAAGCTCAGGACATGGGCTAAAATGTAGACGGATGTTTTTCCAGAGTGTGACACAAATGACCTGTAATTCAGTTACCAATAGACTCTGGCTTCCCAACTGGAATCCTATAAGCTACATCCTTACTGCCCCTATTCCAGTCAGCATTTGGTCTTCTAAACCTTGGTCCAAATTGCCCACCAAGCTCTGCTTACAACTTTGTAAACTTTGTTCAACCCACCTCTCCATGCTTCCCCAAACTCTTCCTGTGAACAAGTTCCAAAGATTTTTGAACAGTAATTCAGGTGCATTAACTTCAATGACCCGGTTCCTGGTACTAATCTGGATTAGTCAGCTTTCCTGTCACTAAGAATGCAATACTTGGACACCCTCAATTTAAGACAAATCTAATTTAGTTCTTCAGTTAGCTGACTCAAAGACAAAATCCTTACAGCAGAAGGGTGTGGCAGAGCAGAGATGCTCACTTTATAATATCTGGGAAGTAGAAGAGAACAGTTCCAGAGAGGAAGGACTGAGGGACCATATGTAGCACCCAGGACACACTTCCATGACTCACCCAAACACGCTCAGAAGTGTGCCTTAATAGTCCCCTGCACAGCTTTCAATCCAATGAAATTGATACAATTAAACTTTACTATTACAGCCTCTCTCCCATTTTTGTATAAAATAGAGTTAGTCCTTAATTTTTGAATTTCATACTATTAATTATGTGGTCTTTCAGCATCTCCGTACTTATAATCACCCTTCATTCTCTTCATTTTAAAGATTATTTTCTGGATATACTTCTTATTGTTTAATATCTGAAAATTATTGTCTGATATATTTTTGTATAAAGATTTTTAATCGTGTGGGGGCCATTGGTAAATCCAGTCACTGTCACTCTATCATGATGGAAAGCAGCACTTTGAGATTCCTTAGAAATATCAGAAACATTTACTCAGTATTTATTGTAAGAATACTGTATTAATCATGAATTTTTTTATTGTTTCAGCACTCTTCCTTTTTTTTAATCAGCTTATATTTTTCTGAACCCTTTTGTCAATGGATAAGTGTCTTTATATTTAAATGAGTCTCTTACAGGCAACATAGTTTAATTTTTATGTAGTTTCTTAGTTGGTATAGACTATTAACATTTTCATTACTGATGTAATTGGATTAATATTTACTATATTTGCTATTGTTTTCTATTTATTGCCCTGATCCATGGCTACTGTTTTTGCTTTTACTCTTTTCCTGGTTTATTTTAGTATTTAATAATATTCTACTTTTTTCTCTTGCATATTAATTCTTCTTTTTTCTATTTATGTGTAGTTACCTAGAGTTAGCAGTACACATTTATAAATAACAAAAGCTTATTTACAAGGAAGCCTATGATCATTTCATGGATCATGCAAGAAACTTGTATAACAAAATATTTCTAATTTCTTTCTTCTACCCTTTGCACTATGGCTGTCATTCAGAACTTCACACAAAGATAAGCTACTGATCTCAAATGCATTGCTGTTATTGCTTTGAGCAAACTATTATCTTTCAAGTCCAATAAGAATGGGAGGAAAGGTTTTATTTTATGTTACTTTATACTTTCTGTAATGCTCTTGTGTAGAAACAGGTTTAAATAGATACCCAGGAAATTAAAAATTAAGTCAATCATCTTGCTTTCAGCAGTCAGAATATATGAGCAAGTAAGGATATAAAGAAGTACATAAAATAAACATTACTGTAGTTTTATGGATGTTAACATTAGACATGTTGACTGAAGGTTTAAAAAGTTCTTGAAAGCAGTCTATATGTCAATCATCAGATAAGTGCATAAAGAAAGTGTGACATTTACCCACAATGCACTACTACTCTTGCCAGAAAGATAAACTAGAGTCATTTGTAGGAAAATGGATGCACCTTGAGGCATAATATGTGAAATAAATCAAAAGCACAAGTTTAATTATCATGTGGTTCTTCTTACATGAGAAACTCAAATTATAAATAAAGAGCAAAATAAAAGAAAGATAATAGGAACTAGGGAGCTAGATCTTTCTCAAAGGGGAAGGGGACCAAGAGATGGTGGGAGAGAGGGGAAATGGGGGAGAAAGGGGTGATAAAAGAAATTAAGGTGAATTGTATGCATGTACCAAGTTCCCACAAGGAATGTAAACATTATGTATTGCAAAGATGCATTAATAAGAAAATAAAGTAGGATGGAAAAATAAAAAATACCCCAAACTCTACTTTCCAATGTTATAAAGTAAGATGTTTCAATTTCAATTTGCTGTTTAAGAATTTTTGAGACAGAGCTAGTCAGAGGGCAGAGATTCTGCCTGTACCTCAGGTCTTAGCTCAATTTTTGTCATATTACTACATCCTCCACTTGTGGTACTCAGGAGGCTAAGGCAGGAGAATCTCTGTCATTTTGAGGCTAGTCTGGGCTACATATCTAGACTTTATCTCAAGCATCAAAACAAACAAACAAACAAACAAACAAATTTAAAAATTCACTACATCCTTCACAAACCTTTGAATGAACTTAGGAATTAGAAAGGAAAGATAAATATATTTACATAAAATGATTATTATATATGCTTGCTATTTGTGAAAAACTTATAAATTATTTTGACAGATAATTTTGGGATCAATTCTAAGACTGAACCACCTATCCACAGGGCAATGTTACAAGCTATCCAATTCACAGTTAGATGTGACTTCGATAAATGCATATGGAACATGAAAATGCTTGAGTGGTTCACTGCTTTTTTGGAAAGATAAACTGGTGTAAAGAATTTCTTGTGTAGCAATCACACTGAGGTCACACTCCGTGGGGCCCATAAGCATCTCTCAGGTCAATTCTAACCAAGGAAAGGTTCTTTTAATAAGCAGTCTTTGCTTTAAGGAGTCTACTGGCCAACCTGAGTATTTCTCAGATTGATATTGCCTTCTAAGGCTCTTCTTACCTGACCTATTACCGTGCCTGTTTGCAGGTGCTGGCTCTGCATCATGGACTGATGCTGTCTGTCTTCTAATGTGCCACTCTCTTTTACCCTTTACAGGTGTTTCCCCAGTGAACACCTTGCCATTCCAATTGTGTCTGGATATCTCCTTCCCAGAGGGCTAAATCAATGAATAGAGAATGCTACACTCAGATGTTTTTCTAGAAGAAATTATTAGATAATGATTAAGGTTGTATTACTAAAATTTTCCATGGTCTGACAATACATTTATGTACATTTTATAAAAACATAGAATTAATAGATTAAAGAGAATTTTCACATGACACATTGTAGCCCTCTATACTGAAATACTGTTTTTACTTGAGCCCCTAAAATGATTTCTGATACTCATGAGAACTGTGACAATTTCATACCTTCCAATACCTCCCCATTCATTTTACAAACACATTTAATGATTATCTAGTAGATGGCTAAGGCTTTAAGAGTACAGTGAGGAAGAAAAACAGTTCTGTTTCTGGTCTTAGAAATGATGACATATTGAAAAGGGAAAAAGGAAGAATGTTCAAGTGAGACTGAGAATTAGAGAAGAAGAAAAGGGGGAGTATAGTGTCATTGGAGACTAACTACAAAGAATAATAAGTGCTTCTCCCATCTGTCTTAGACGTTGCTGAGAGTTCAATCAGGTGAATTCTGAAAAATGTTCTCTGGGCTGGCAGCCTGGCAGTCACTGATACCCTTACCAAATGTGCACAGAGGATACAGAGATCTCTTTGATGCTAATGGGAGTTGGGATGCAATGAAAAGTAGGGAAAGAGTATGAAGACAATCCTGTCTGAGACCTGACTGTAAAAGAGTGAGAAGAGTGTGGCTTATCAGACTCAAGAAGAATGTGGCAAGAGAGTGGATACAAGAGCATGTTGGTCACTTAGACAAAGGACAACTCAAGTGTAAGAGACTGGACAGATGGTAAAGATGCCTACTTTTCCCATCAGAATCATCTCTCTTGCATTCCACCCAAAATCAAATTTCAAACATCTATGTGTCTGAAATTACTGATACACAGCATGTTTTTTCATCAGATCAGTGTGTGAAAACTGGTAGACTTTCCATTTTGGTGAAGAGGAAAGCAGAGATTAAACAGGGCAGAAACTGAGCAGAGATAAAACAAAATGACACATTAAAAATATATATGGGATCCAATGATTTGAGGTAATTAGTATCTAAATATTCATAGCTATCAACTGATTTTTTTAAAAAATATTCTATCGATACAGAATATGTTATGAAGGATTCATTGATAATCTTGGAATTTAAAAGGCACTAGAACCTTACCTTTCCTGTTTTAAGATTTCAGATTGTTTGTTTTAGTCTGTTTCTGGTTGTATAACAACATCCTTGAGGCTGACAATTTTATAAAAAATATATTTATTTAGTTCACAGTTTTGGAGGTTGAAAGTTGAAGATAAGCATCCTCATTTGTTTGGTCTCTGGCGAGGGATTCATGGCGTCATAGTGGCAGAAGCACCTGCAAAAGAGGTAACATGGTGAGAGGGTGAGTGAGCCACACTCTTTTAAAATAACCTACTCTTCTGAGAACAAATTGGAATGCTGTGCAAAACACATTAATATTTTCCAGGACTGGTGTCCCATGACCTAGCCATCTTGCACTCAGCACTGTCTCCTAGAGGTTCTGCTTTGTCTGGCTACTGCTCCGTGGGACCAAGTTTCTGGGACATGAACTTTTGGGGCACATGTTCAAACCGTGTCCAAACTTCTGTATAGCTGTAGCCATCATGGATAGTAATGTGCTTTTCACTTTTACAAGCAACATTTTGGGCTTTTCAATTCACTGGGATGTTTGAAAATTTGAGTGACCTCAGGAGTATTTTATATTTTCAGTGTGTTGGCTACTACATACAGGAATACATTATTTCATTCCCCTAGCTGTTACACACTTTTCCAATGAATGAGAACTTTGAAAATGAATTAAGAATATTTATTTAAGAATGTGAATTACTGTTCTTGATACAAAAATGACTAGTAGTTACTTTTCCCAGACATTATTTTCTTACTGTTTCAGATCATTGCTTTTCATTGAAATCCAAATATAGACATTATTAAGTGTATCTTATCAACAAGGTAAATTAATCAGGACTAATCTGTTCCTTGATGCTATGCTGAATTCTTTGAGGGGCTGGTTTTGAAGATTTGGTCTTGGTTTTGTGTACCTGTTTTATGAAATAGGAACATTGTTACTGATATTAATATAAAATCAGAAAATTTTAAATGAGGAAGGTCTTCAGATATCCTTTATTTTAAGGCCTAAAGAGAGCTTGATGCTCTACATGAAATTTTCTTAGTATGTAAATATATTCAGGTTTTTGTACCATACCATCAGATTCTTAGGTACTGACATAAATAAGAGCATCTAAAACTATATTTTACAGAACAGTAAACCACTAATTTGGGAACCAGGGTCATTCTCAAATAATACAGAGCCATAGTAGGAGTAATTTGTATTACACGATACCCACTTCATTCCGCAGTCCATGAAGTCAAACCAGACACGTTAAGGCTTTCTTTGTGAACAAGTCATTTATCAGGTTCTATTTGTCTGCACCATAGCTCTATTGAACTATTTGGATACTTTGAGAAGTTTTACATTTTATGAGAAAAAATCATAAAGTGAGAGGAGATAGACATATTTACCTGTACTGAGAAAAATAAATAATGGTTATTGAAATATCCTTTATCAAATTAGGAGCTTGGAGGAAAGATACATTTGAATTTTGCATTGCACTGACTCTTCCAGCATGTCGTTTTCAACCTGAGAAGAAATGGAATGTGTACACTATTTTTCTGTTTTTCTATTTCAGAAGTAAAGGGAATAGAAGTCCTGGTAGATCCCAGTTGCTGTTTCCATTGACTTAATGAGTTTTTTTAATGCACCCCATTGGATCTGAGTAGTAGAGAAACATATGGAACAATTTAACTTTTGGTATGGGCTTATTTAGCTTTTTTGTTGTATATTACCACATGTGATTTTACAGTTTGCTTAAGAAAATCATACATGTGTATACATAATATGTATGTATGTATGTATATATATATATATTCTCAATATCAGTGGTACTACTTGCAGGAATATATGCCTCTAATTTATAGGTGCTATAAATAACTTCTAGAAGAAACCAAAAATAGCAACATTAAATATTTTAATGATAAAACAATTTTAAATATTTAAAACTTGTTTTGTAAAAGTATTATAATGTACAAAAACATAATAAAGAGGTTTAAGATTGGTGTCTATCAGGCAGAATGTCATAATTACATCAATGACCTAAAAATTACACACAAATATACTTATGAAGATATTGATCCAATAAAAGGTGTGATTTTTTAAAGCAGAAATGTAATCAATTAGAAATTGAAGAAAAAAGAAAAGAAAAAACATTAAAAAGAAGATAAGTTTTCTTAATTTTCTCTGATGATTTCCTTGAACCTAATTTGATAATGAACCTTAAGCTATGTGTCTTTACACCAACCTTACTACACCATTATAAATGACTAATTATAGTAAAGCTCAACATGTGAATTAAGTAATTCCCTGAGGCTACCTGAAAGAGTCTAGTGTTAACTGCATTACAGCAGTGGGTTTTGAGGTGCAGCTAGTATTTTTCCACGGATTGACTTTGAAGACACTGATAAAAAAATATCACCTTCCACCAACCACAATAACCCTGTCAGAAACCTGACAACACTTCATAATCACCATCATATGCTTCAAAAGAAATGAATTTCAAAACTAAAAGATGTGAATGGCAAGGAGCCAGGAAGGAACTGATTAATCAAATTTGCCCCCTTATTTAGAATCCTGGTGAATAGAAGCCATTTTTCACTCATAGATTTTTAATTGGGACACTTCCAGTAAAGACTCCAAAAGATTCACAGGATAAAAACAAAAAGCCAGATATGTGTAACAACATTCAAAATCAGTTTCATCACATAAGGAAAATGAAGTTTTTTTCCTAGTTGCTATACAAATTTCTCTTTAAAAAATAGATAGATATTTGGATGTTTGCATAATTACTTTATATATCATCTTGGTGTTCAGTCAGTAGAAATGGAGTAGGGATGAGCATATAAATGTTCATATTTCAGATATATAAATATATATTTTGTATATCTTACTGTATATATTTACAAATTTGTGTTTTCATAAAGAAGTGTATATTTTGTGTATCATATATATATATATATATATGTGAATTTCTATTTTACAAAAGTCTTCCTTTTTCTAATTTTGAGTGGCAGGTTTTCTTAACAGTTTCTTAAGAAAATCTACCCTTGAATTAAATGTCAGAGTTTGAAAGGAGTAGCCAGATATGGTGGCACACTTCTGTAATCCCAGCTCTCAGGAGGCTGAGACAGGAGGATCTTTGTGAGTGTGAGACCAGTCTGGGCTACAAAGTGAGTCCAAGGCCAGCCTGAATTGCAAAGCAAGACCTTGTCTCTAAAAGGCCAAAAAGAAAAAAAAGGGCTTGAAAGGAGTAACTTTTATGAATTTTATTTTACTTATACTTTTGTTCAAGTTTTAATAGTGCAATGTATTGCTATCAATTTTATTAGCATATATTTGTAGTATATAATGATTGCATTTTTTGTGGGGAGTTGGCAGAGGTGTTTGACACATGTTCATTTTTTCATCTCTTCCCTCTCTCCTCCATCCCCTTCCTCTCATCTCTTCATAGCCTTCCCTTACACAAAAATCCCTCTGCTTATTTCCTATCATCTATCTTTTATTGTACTCTTTACATTTTGGGTTTCTCATATATTTCTGCTTTACTATAATTAACACGCTGCATAATGGAGAAGAAGAAAAACATTAGGGACAGATGTGCAAAATACAGACTTTAGGATTTTTCTTTTTTTAAACTTTCTTAAACTTCATACAGTGTTTTCTAAGTAGTACTGAAAGAGCAGGTGCGCTTCAACGTGGCTGGCTAGTAAGCCAGTAAGTGCGTCTCCTGAGCAACGTGATCAGGAACCGCCTTGTGACTCTATCACAGGGGAGGCTAGTTTAATTTGGGGGGAGAAACATGAGTTTGGTAAGGAGCGTGAAACCTACACAACCTGGAGGACTAATTCTTTTTTAGAATCTACTTTCTCATTAAGAAGGAAGAATATTGTACGGCTCAATAAGGCAACTGTAAGGATGACCAGCGCACTGCACAATGCGTACTAAACAGGTCTTAAAAGGCAGGGATAGAGGCGGACGCGGTGGCATGGGCCTGCAGTCTCAGCTGCTCAGCTTTAGGCCCTGATGGGGAACACAGCACTGGTTCAATGCTAATATTTTATGAGAGAAATTTATCAATTAGTAGTTATTGCTTTTTCTTTTTACTTAATTTTTCTTGTACAAAATTTTACATTTCTTAACTGAAATACTTGACTGTTTATGTTTATTCTGTTATAACCTTGGGAGACCATCAGGGTATGTATGTTATAACGACTGGAGGTTTTGACATGGTTTCCTTCAATTCTCCCCATTGTACGCAGAGACTGCAAAATGGCGATTATCTTTCTATGAACTAAAATATTGTAGAATTATTTCCCCAGTGGAATTTCTAGGTTATCATCATTTGAGGATAATGTAGCATCTATTTCTTGGTAAGAAAACCATTTCCATTTAAGAGAAGTAGAACAACACATGAGATGGTGGTGACACGGATTACAAATTACAATTGAAATTCATTTAATTCATATAAAAAGTTAGTAACATGATTCAAATATTTATTCTAAAATGATAATTTAAATTCCACAAAGTGTCTTATACTCACATATTCATCCCTTATTAAAAACTGGGAGAAAATACAATAGGATAAAAGTCCTAAATTAGAATTAAGTAATTATAGTCTGATGAGATGGTGGGAAATTGGGTAGCTATTGGAGCTGCAAATAGCTCTTAAAAATGGGGACTCTCTGCATTACAATATTGACCTTTTTATATGTGACAAAATTTAAAAGTAAATGTATTAACACAGTAACACATATTATAAGCAACTAATGTTCTTAGATCTAAATATTTTAAAGCAGTGCCATGAAAAGTGTAATTGTATTGTTTAATAGAACTTTTCCTTTAAGAAAAAAGTCATCATAAAATACTTTATTTAGCATTAAGCAAAAGACAGAACGCAAAGTAAACAATAAAAAACTGTACTTAAAATCATATGCTAACTTATATAAAACTCCAAAGAGGAAAAACAGAAAAAAGATTAAATTTTAATTCATTGGAAATTACTTTTGAAAAATGTCAGACCATAAGAGGAAAAAATTTAGTATTAGTTTCCATTTGGTCAACTTGTAAGTCTGTGGCATGTCTTCTTTATTTTCAAAGGTACTATGAATGTCTACTATCTACTGAGCATTTAAAAAAAGATATACAGAAGAGTAGTGGGTCTCTATTCCTCTGTTTGTTAGTCACACAAGATTCTAGTTAATATCTTCAACTTGAGTGAAAAGTTCTTATAAGGCATAAAACAAAACAAAACAAAACAAAACATCTTTCTTCTTGATTGAAACTGAAACTTTCTCTCTCAACATATACTAAATTAAAATCAAAATGGATAAAAGATCTAAACATTAAAACAGAAACAGTAAACTTACTGGAGGATAAAATAGGTAAAACACTTGATACAGGTATAGGAAAGAATCTAAACAGAACCTCAGTTATGCAAGAAATAGTATCAAAAATCAATAAATGGGATTATATCAGACTGAAAACCTTCGGTACAGAAATAGAATCAATTGTAGAGTGAAGAGGCAACCTATAGAATGGGAAAATTCTTTTGCTAGTTACTTCTCAGACAGAGGACTAGTATCAGGAATATACAAAGACCTAACTAACTAACTAAACCACCCAAAATTAAAGACCCAGTCAAGAAATGGGCAAGAGAAATGAACAGGCATTTTGCAAAAGAAATAAACATGGTCGACAAATACATAGCAAAAACGTGCAACTATCTCTGGCCATTAGAGAAATGCAAATAACACTGATTCCATCTTACTCCAGAAAGAATGGTAATTATTAAGACATCAAGCAACAACAAATACTGGCATGGCTGTATTGAAAAAGGAACCCTCCTTCATTGTATGGTGGGAATGCAAACTAGCATGACTATTTTGGAAATCTACCTACTGATTTGAACTATTTTGAAAATCAGTATGTAGATTTCTCAAACAACTAAAATTAGAAATTTCCTATGATGGAGCTATTCTCCTGCCAGATATGTTCTCCGAAGAGCTGAAACACTACAGGAATACATACAAACCAGTGTTTACAGCAAAAGAACTTGTGATTGATAACAAATCCTGGAAGCAGCCTGTATATCCTCCATGGAGACTGGATAAAGAAAATGTAACTATATATAATGGAGTACTACTTGGTTATAAAGAATGACATGTTCGAGACATTTGTAAGAAAATGGATTCACCTGGAAAACATGACATTCTGTGAAATAAACCAGACTCAGAAGCTTAAATACTATATGGTATCTGTCATTCTAGTGAGGCAAAGTGCAAACAAAGAGAAAGATAAGGGATGGACAGAAGAGGGCGAGGTGATGGATTTCTTACAGTAGGAAAGTAAGTAGTCGAAGTGAACAAGGGTGAGGGATGAGGAGGAGGGAAGGAAAAACAAGAATAATAGATACATGCCAGGTAAGGAGCCTAGTGACCCCAATTAACGTGAACACTATAGGGCTTAACTTGCTAAGGCAAATAATAGCAATAGAAATGAAAAATGGGATGGGAGAACAGGAGGGGAGGGGAGGGGAGGGGCAGAGAGGTGGAAGGAGATAAAGGAGAGAAGCTGTGATACGTGTGTGCACCATTCCCCAAACCTAATGGAAACTGCATAAAGCGCAAATATGCCCAAATAAAGTTTTTTAAAAAATAGGACATATATTCGTATTAGGCCATATATATTTATGTTATATTTAAATATATATAATATATTTAAATATATAATATATATTTTAGGCTATATTTTATCACATTAAAGAAATGAACACCTTAAATATAAATAAACTGCATACATCAGAGTTTACCATTAAAGTTAAATCTTCTTCCCCGCCCCACAATAAAACAAAACTATTCTTCTCTATTTCACAATTTGTGTCCCAGGTTCAAGGGGCTTCTAGCCATCTTTAGGGCATGGGACCAGAGATGCTATCCTCCAAGGAAGTCCCATTTCCTAAGATCCACAAGGCTGCAGCTAATTGCAGCTTGAACGCAATGAATGATCTCCCAGGCTCATTCATTGCCATGAAAATAAATTTACTGGAGGAAATTGGTTCTTGTGGGCTGACATTTCTCAGCCAAATATATGTCATTCCCAACAATGATCCCAGAAAGCCTAGCCATTTGATGAGTCTGTCAAAAAGGTGAAATTTATATCAGCCTGCTGAATCTGGTCTCTCATGCACCTGGAAGAAACCCAGGAAAAGACAAATGAAGTTCAAAATCCCACTCACACTGACATTAACATCATGCGTAGTCTGATTCTGAAATGCCTTAGACTAAACGTACCACACTTCTTGTGTTCATGTATATTATAACATTGGGAGTGAATCGTACATACACATGCTTGGAAACACAGGCATTGTAGATCTTTTCCTTCTAAACTGCTAATACTCATTCAAAAACTTCTACCATACTAAGCCTGTATACTTTACTTTGTCATTACCAAAAGATTAAGGATATTCTGCCACCTTTCTTCTTTTCCAAACGAATGTCAATTGCCATCTGGGCTCATTTTCTGTGGAATTGTGCTTTGCATACTCAATTATAGAACACAGGTAGACTTTATTTTTGCCTAGGACCATTTGCATTTTACCCATGTTGTCTACACCTTATCTTATAATCTTCACTGAATCAAAGCAGTACCATATTTGGCAAGTGATCTAGAAGTTAAATAGTAACCAAATGTAAAAAGTTTAAAAGACTATTTTTTAACATTTGATTACAGATTGTAGAGATATAACTATTTTTGCAAACCATGGTAAAATTAGCATATAAACTTTATGGAAAAACTAAGAGAAAACAGAAAAAGAGGAGTTAGGATGGATGCTTTGTCTTAAATAGGACCTTATCCCAGGCATCAAGCTCTAACAGGAGGAAACTCAGTTCAGACATTTGTACCAGGAGAAGCAGGATCTCCCTAGGTGAACTTGAGTTTATGTAGCTGAAATGAGAGATGCTTTGACTGAGGTCTGGGAGGAGTAGTAATGAGATTCTTTAGGTGTCAGGAACATTGATGAAAAATAACTTCATACTAGACTTGACAAATGAAATAAACCACACACCTCAAAGCCTGGGACCTTGGAGATGATTTAATGTTTTCACTTGCCAACAGGGAAAGTAAAGTTGAGTGGATCAATGATTTGCCCAATACCTAACAGTTGCTTTGTATCAGAGGTAGGTAGATTTATACTGTAATTCCACTCCTCTCTGTTAAGTGCCTAGTAGGGTGGACAAAAAGTAAAGCATTTCAATTGACAAGGATTTGGAGTAGAAGTTAGTAATTTAAAAAATATGCACCAGCTTGGGAAGTGTATTTATTAGCTTCCTTCCTTTTGTTACACTCGAGTGCTTTTCCGTTTATCAAATTATATTTTTACTTTAGTTAGGATAAAATTGGAATTGATGTATTTGTAATACTTGAGCACAGTTTAATTAAAAACATCACCTTTCCATTTGATGAAACTGTTGTCACTGTTGAATTGCAGTTGTTAGCAATTCCCGGTGGTGTTTATGAGAAAAGCAACAGTATTTGATGGCTGTTACTTGGGTAGACAGGAACAAAGAGTGACAGGCAGTTTGAGAAAAAGACAACACATAATGTTATGTGGAAAAGACAAGGAGAAGCAGGAGCAGGGAGGGTAGTGGAGGGGTGAGGAGGGGAGAAAAGAAGGAGAATAAAGGAGAGGAGAGAGGGGGAAAGGAGAGTCAGGCTTTCCAGCATATCTGAGAAAAAATTAAAGTGCTCATTATTGCCCCAGTTTTATGTAGCATTTTTCCTCCATTTGCCTTCATGGTACTATGCACCTGTCTTTTAGAGGTAACGAGGGTTTTATTTTTTATAGTAGCTTCCTAAGATCTCATAACTGTTTTATAATACTTTGTAAACATGTGTGTGAGTCTGTGTGTGTGATACTGGAGAATGAACCCAGGGCCCACTAAACTATAGCCCCAGTCCGCCTTTTTTTTCTTTTCAAGACCTTGTAAGTTACTAAACTGCCCACCAAACTGGACTCAAACCTGCAATACTCCTGCTTCAGCCTCCCAGAGTGCTAGGATTACAAGCACGTACTACTACAGCTGGCTAAGCAGCACATACTTAATGCATGTAACTTGATAATTTTGGCATATTCATGTATAAGCAAACTCATTCCCATAATTTAAATAATTAACATAATCTTCATCTCCAAGCATTTTTTCTGATCACTAATACCTCCTGCCCATCGTCCTCTGCTCCTCTGCAGCTTGTTTCTGGAAAGTTCTGATGGTGAGGTTTCTATTCCTGTTTATATCTAGGATTTTGCATAAAGTAAATCATGTAGAATTTTTGGCTTCTTTCTGTCACAATACCTTTGATCACATACATATTATGCACTAGTATTACTTTTTTCTTTACTACTAAATAACGTGACATCAAATGAATATACTGCAATTTATCCATTCAACTATTGATTAACTTGGATTTTTCTAATTTTTGGTTATAAAAAAAGAAGCTTTTATGAAAATTTGTGTCTTTGTATGGGATTTGCTTTATTTTTCTTGAGGAATGGACTGACTGGGTCAGTGGTCTTTTTACTCAGAATGATCCATCACTTATTCTTAATCATTATAATAGGCATATAATAATATGTCTTGGTAAGTTTGTTTTTCTCTGCTGACTAATGATGTGCAACTTTCTTTTGCTTTTTCCCATTCTCACCGCTTCTCTGGTGACGTTTACTGAAATCTCTTGCCCATTAATAAAACCAGATTTTTTTATTGAGTTTTGAAAGTACTTTTCTGTATACAAATTCTTTAACAGCAATGTGTATTGCAGTTATATCCTCAAAGTCATGGTAAGATTTTTCATTCTCTTAATGGCATCTTTTCAAGTAGAAATGTATACAATTTTATTTATTTTTTTGGTTCCAGGGATCGAACTTGCGACCTGGCACCTGCCAGCCAGGCACTTAAGCTGTTGAGCTAAATCCCCAACCCCATATGTAATTTTGATAAAGTGTATTTTATCAATTTGTTCTTTTTTATGGTCATATTTTTAATGCTGTGCCTAAGAAATCTTTGTCCAACTCGAAGTGTTTTGTGAGTTACATTAGACTTTCTGCTCCACTTTGAGCCAATTTTTCTGGGATGTAAAGTTTGGATCACAGTTGGTTTTTTTCTTTGTATATACTTGTTGGGAAACAATTATCCTTTATATATCTTTTATTCCTAACTTTTTTGTATGTCGTTATTTTTGCTTGGGCCACACTCTACATTCTACTGGAATGTTTTCATAACTTTGTCTAAAATCAACCGTATATTTATGTGTAGGAAGATTTTTAGATTCCCCATTCTGTCACAATGGTCCATCTTCCTGTTTTTACATTAATACCATACTGTTTTCATTACTGGAATTTTATGATAATTCTTCAAATTAAATAATGGTAACTTTGCAACTTTATTCCTTTTCAAAGATGTTGTTTGGCTGCCCTGTTTCTTCCTTTGTATTTCCCTATGAATTTCAGGATGAAATTGATAATTTCTACAAAAATGTCAGTTGGACTTTTTGTGGGGATTGCATTGCTCTGCAGGTCAATCTGGGTGGAACTGCCATCTTAACAAGGCTGCATCTCAGATCCAGGAACATTATCCTTTATTTCTTTAATTTCCAAAAGCATGTTTTTTAGTATTTTTTTCATGCATTTTACTAAATGTATCTCTAAACTTTAATATTTTGAATACCATTATAAATCAATTAGTATCCTTAATTCCATTTCTGATCTTTTGATTTTATTTCAATTTATAGACATACAGTAACTTGGTATAGTGATTTCATATCTTCTCACTCTGAAAAAAAATCACTTCTTAGTTTAGCATGTGTTTTTTTTCTTGTTTCTTGCAGATTTCTTTTTCTTTCATTCATTCATTCATTTTTACAGAGATGGTCATGTCATCTGCAAATAAAGAGTTTTAGGGCATCTTTTCCAATTTGAATGTCCTTAACTTATTTTTTCTGGTCTGTCAGCACTGGCCAGCACATGCATCACAATTCTGAGTTGAAGTTAGAGTGGATATCTTTGATTACTTTACAAAGAAGCTTTTATTCATTCATAGTTAATCACACTGTTTACTAGGGAGTTCTTTCTATTCTTAATTTACTGAAAGTTTTAAATAAGAAATAGACGCATATATACATGTCTCCGCTGTCATATATGTATGTACCATATCTACAACGCCATTTCCATTTAAATTGCACACACATTTTATTTAAACATATTTACTTACCACTGTTTGATAGAAGCCAGAATCATTTGCAACAATTGTTAAGGTATCATTAATAATCAAATTAAACCAAAGAAATATCAATCAGCTCTAAGCAATCTCTTTACTTATGGAAGGTCTTTTTGTATGTTGAATGATGTAGCCTAGCACGGTGGCAGACGCCTGTAATCCTTGCACTCTGGGAGACGGAGGCAGGAAGGTCACAAGTTTGAGGCCAGGCTACTTAGCAAGACCTTGTCTAGACTGTGGGAGGAGAATTAAAAACTCATCTCTCTCAAGTGGTGGATGTGAGCTTCGGATTTTATGCAAGTAGGGCTCAAGCAAAGATAGAGGTATGGAAGAACTTTTGTGATCGTTTCCACAGCGAATTCATGGAGTGATAGAGTGGTAGTTCTAAGCCTTGATTGCATGTAATCATCATCTTGAGAGTTTATGATTCACATCAGAAGAGCGAGGGAACTTGGCCTGGGCTATCCACAGCCTTTGAAAGTCCTCTAAGTATTTCGGGTGGTCAGAGAGGATGGTAAGCCTGTGCGGGGCTGTGGCGCTGGTGGTGTTCGGAATGCCAGGCAGAAGGAACTTCAGCTTGGTTAGAGATGCCTGCCCTGAGTGTTTCGGGAATGTTAAATGTCATGACTGACACTTTCAGGCCTAAGTGTGAACTGTCTGTCAAGGAAGTTGAGTATCAGCCTGAAGAGCTGACACAATGCTGATTCTCCCTTGTGTTCCTCTGCGAACGGCAAAGGGGCCACAGCCGCCTCGCTGAGTGTTACTATCCCATTGCTGAGCGCACTGAAAAGAGGGCTCAGGCGTGTGTCCCTGCGGTGCCTACGACGTTGGTGTGAGCGTCCATTCCGGTCACTCAGTTGGGTTCTTAGGACACGTTTTTCCCAAGTGACAGTGACATAGGTGGGGGACAGTAGCTCAGCCTGAGCCTTCACCACGGCACGAAGAAGCTAATGAAAACTATCACGGTGCATGCAAATGATAACTAAGATACATATTTTTGACTGTTTACTTTGGAAGTTTACATTTTTTATGCTTTGTGTTGCTGTGTAATTTTATTACCATCAGTGGCTAGTTTTCTTGCCTAAAATCTTTTTTGGAATTTTTTTTTTTTGGAATATTGTTTAATGTTTTGCTTTCATGATAGTGAAGCTTGTATTCAGTGTTTTGCCAATTAATATTATATGCTTGTAATAAAAAAGAACAAAAACCCATGAATTTTCTTCGTTAAATGCTCTTTTGGCTTAAAATTAATATGGTGGTTTTTTTAACCACTAAAGTCATTAAGCACATATTTCAAGAATGCACTATAATAGCATAAAGAATCACCCAAATGACTTACCTAATAAGATAGAATAAAAACGTGAAGTATTTGTGTGACAATGTTTGCCTGTAGTTACTGAGAAGATATTCATGATTTTTTAGGCAGCACTATTTCAAACCATAACACGATGCATAATCTCAAACTGCACGTGTAGATAGAAGGTACTAGAATAATGTGAATGTGAATCAGTACCCTTAACTATTTAGCCACTTTTGATGCCCTCACAAGATCCATTCAAAATAAGGCCTTTTTCCAGTGAGTAATGGCTTTTCAATCTTGTTATTTTTCCCTAATTTGGACCAAACTGCTGTCCTGAGGACGTCATCAGGGAAACAAATAGAAAAAGTAGACTCAAAATCCACATCTTCAAAGTTGCTTAGGAGTTGGGAGGGGAGAAAGGAAAACTTTAAATCTTAATTTAGGAGGAGAGAGAGAACAAGAAGGTGAGAAAGAAGGCTGCTTCATAAAATATGCGCTGAAGAACTCCAGGGAAAGCCAGTGGGAGCTCGGTGTCTTTCGGAGAAGGGGCCTTGCAGAGCTCAGAAGGGCTCCCCAGGACCCCCTGGCCGCCCTGCAGGGCCAACGCCCTGCTCTGGCCTCCGGGTGCAGCCTGGGCCTGGGCCGGGGCCGGGGCGGGGGCGGGGTCGCGGCCCGCCTCGCCCTTTCCGGCGCTGGCCTGGGCGCCCCGGCGGGCCCGGACGCCTTCAAAAGCCGCGCTCGCCGCTGCTGCGCGTCTTTGCGTCTCCAGCTCCGCGTCGCGGCGCCGCCGGCTCCGGACGGGAAGGGTGTAAACCCGTCCCTGGGTGCGTGGGGCCTTGGGCGGGAAAGCCGGGCTCCCCGCAGGGCCAGCTGCGGACGGCGCGCTCCCGGGGCTGCCCTTGGCCGGCCGGAAACCGCCCGGGGATGGAGCAGACGCGCCGCGGCGGCAGAGACCGCGGCAGCCGCGGCCGAGCCCAGCCCGCCTCGGCGCTGCTGGCCGAGCCTCCCGAGGTCCCCTCGCCGGCGCTGCCGGTGCCGTCGGGGATCGCGGCGCCCGCTGCTTTCCTGCGGCCGCCCGGCCTCTTTCTGCGGGGAAGCGCAGGCTGCGCGCCCGGGCCGGAGAGGGCGCTGGGCTGCGGCTACCCGCGGACGCCCAAGTGCGCGCGCTGTCGCAACCACGGCGTGGTGTCCGCGCTCAAGGGCCACAAGCGCTTCTGCCACTGGCGGGACTGCGCGTGTGCCAAGTGCACGCTGATCGCCGAGCGCCAGCGCGTCATGGCCGCGCAGGTGGCGCTGCGCAGGCAGCAGGCGCAGGAGGAGAGCGAGGCGGGCGGGCTGCGGGGGCTGCTGCGCGCGGGGCCCGACGCGCGGCCGGCGGGGGGCGCTGGCCCCGGGAGGCCCCAGGTCGCCGTCCCGGACGCCCTGCTGCCCGCGAGTGGTCCGGCGACCTCCGCTTTTGAGACCGTCCAGCAAGATTTTGCGGAGAAAAAACAAGGTGAATTGATCTTTCCTTTGCTCTTTGTACAAAAGAAGGGTTGTTGTGCAGTTGATGAAAGAAATAAAAACTTTAAGCAAGCCGCGCCTTGGAGGCGAGCAGAGTTGTTTAAAATAATTTAAATTGTGGGAAGCTGCCCTGGGATTTGTGCGTCAGTGAGTGTTAAGAGACCCAGCGCTTTGGAAGAGCTGTTTGCTCCCATGGGTGATAGGAAAATGGGGGTGAAAACGTGAAGCATAGGTGGTCGCGGATGAGCTACTTGCCCTGAGGACGCTGTGGCGGAGCGCGAGTCCCTGTGACTTTCTGTGAGCAGAGCTTCAAGCGTGTGCAAGCAGACGCCAAGAGAAGTGTTGTGTTTTCATGTTGCTCTGCAGTGTTTTCAATTTTAAAACCAGAACGAAGCGTGTGGATTTGCATGGGAAAGTCACTGATGGCTGGAAGCGCGGGGCTCTACCTTAGCAGCTCACCTTTGCTTTCAGCTGGGCGTGGGGAAGAAACGGAAATCTCCGAAGCAGACATTAATTAGTTCTCTAAATTAAACCTTTCCTTTAATTCTTTAAGCATCGCCCTCGACTGTCAGCTTGTGAAAGTGTAGAATATCTTTTGTTATTTGAGGTTTTTGTTCTTTTTGTGGGAAATACATTTAGGTCTCCCTGATTTGTAAAACCACTGGATTTCAAATAACAATATTGGAAATTTCTTATCCAAGAAGCTCTAAATTTTTTCTTTTATTTACTGACTGCTAATAGTTTACTAATATCTCCAGGGTTAGGATATAAATATGTATCTATACTTTTTGCACTAAGACTACCCCAAATCAACTTTTCCTGCTAATGGAAATCCCAACTGTATTCTTAGGAATTTCATAGCCTTCCATAGGGCCTACCAGCAGTGAAAATCTCATTTCAATCTTTGTGTAAAAGTCCCAAGCAGGTTGTAGCACATGAAATCATATGAAAATGATGCAATAGTTTATTAATTAGAAACAGCCCTTAAATTGGCAATCACAGATCCTAGGAGACCTCAGATGCACTTTTGGAGAAGGATCGTTACTGTACTGAAATGAGGCATGTACCACTTTGCGTGCACCTATATCAACTTTTTGCACATTCTCACATTTAATAAGCACGGCGGACTTCAAACATTTCTTCTGAGCGACCACTTTGCTGAGGGATGATGGAAAAAATACCCCCCCAAAACCTACTAAGTAAAAGTACATAAAGGAGAAATAAAAGTAAGAATTTTAAAAAATTAGTAGTGAGATTTGGCTGATAACATTGATTTATGCATTGTTTATTTATTTATCGGTACAAAAGTGCTCTGTTTTGTAGGGCTAAGTATTTTTCCCTTCAGATGGCTTCCTCCCTCTGCCCCACCATATCTACACAGTTTTTGGAAGGCTGCTTCAGTGGCTTTCTAAGCTGTCACCGTCATACACAATACCCATCCACTGTAAGAAGATCTTCTAGTTAACTTATTCATTAGACAAAGACCATCAGTCATTCAGAGGTGAATAAGATTTTTCTACACCCAAGAACTTTATATTCCAAAAGAGGGAAGATTATATGTATCCAAAGCGACAGTATAAAGCAGTATGTATAGTAATGAATGGAATAGAATAAATACAACAAGCTATAGGACAGAAAGATAAAAGTAATATGACAGTGTTTAAAGACACTTATTTTCTAAATAGCCTAATACACTTGGTATTTCTTTACATAGATTTGTACTGTGAATACAACATGATAATGAGAATTTATTTGTAGGCATAGATTACTGAGATGAACTTTTGATACTTTCGATGTATCAGGGGGACTTATTTAGTGAATAACTTATAAGTAAAATGAATTGGGAAGTCAATGCCAGTGTTTGTACTTGGTAGACTTCATTAAAAGAGTTACTGTATTATTTAAAATTGAAAATATTAGAAAGTCTTTGAATTGTTTTCATAACAACACCTCTGTTATATATTTGGTATAGTTATATAATTTTGACCCTCCTTTCCTTATCTTTATACACGTATTTAGCATTTAGGACTGCTCCTTTAGAAAACTGGAGAAAACAGTACTATAAATCATACTTGTAAATCACTGCTTTAGGCAATATTTGTTTTATTACATTCATAAACTTTGTAGAAAAACAGTCGTACTGAAGTACTCTGGATTCTCCACTTGGCAATTTACCCTTTCAGAGATAAAATGTATAGGGTTAGAGAAATCTAAATTAAAAAAGAAGTTTTTTAGAAAATGTATGCATTATTGTTGTTTTCCTCATTTTAGTTTGGCAAAAGGCTATTGAAATATTGTTTTACAATATTAAGATAGAGAAAACAGCTTTTTGTGTAAAGTATTTTAAGAAAGTTGTCCTAATTTGAAGGGAGTTTGTGATTTGAATAATCACAATGATAATGTTATTTTAATAAAACATTTTGAATATTTATACAGATTTCAACATTGCAGTTTATAGGTTTCTTTTAGAAACAGTTTGATATTAAACTCTTAATGGTTCATATGGATTAAAGGGGAAAATGTGTCTTTCTTCACAGAGGATTACAAACAACAAATTCTATGTCATTTCTCAGGTAAGGTGAAGTATACAGTGTGGTATGATTTGAAATTGATACAGCACAAAAGTTAAGACTTACATTAGAAATGAAATGAACAGTCTTGTTATTTTCCCACATTCTTTAGATGACTTAATTGTAATGTAATTATTGTGAACATAAAAAAAAACCACAGTTACTAGAATTTAGCATTGATGATGAAAACTGAGATTATTGTTATTTCTTATCTAAATCTATAGGTGTCTTTGCAGGAAAACAAAAAACAAAAAATTAAAAAAAAAAAACCTTCATTTAGATAACAGCAAAACTTGGGAGAAATTTTAGGAAAGTCCCAAACCAACATAATGGGTCAAACTGTGTGCACTTCTAAGTAACAACAGACTTTCCTCTCCTGATTCCTTAATACTACTGTTTACAGAGCATATGTCTTTATGATCCTGAAATGACATAAGAAACAGAATCTTCCCACATTCCAACAAGTGCAAATTCTGAGTGATCCTTTAAATTTGAGCTGTTAATTAAAATGTCTTGGTGTGAATAAGTATCACTAATATAAGTGAATGAGTTACTTTATCCAGCATTATTTCTGAGTTAACTGCACTGGTTTGGGGAAGTTTTCCATGTATTTGAATCTTTTTTTATTTTCTCTTCTGCAGAACAAAGAGAGAGTAAATGTGACTCAGGCCAGAATGGACAAGAAGAACCAGTCTCCAAATCCCATCAGCTTTCTCTGGGGTCATCTCCTAAGTCTAAGGTTGTCATTGGGAAACAAAGTCTCAGGTCATCTACCTCAGAACACTCAGATAAGCCTGATGGCATCCTGTCTTCTTACCCGGGAGAGCAATCAGGAGGTGAAGACAGTCCTGGGTCCTTATCTTCTGATTTGGAGTCAGGAAATGAGAGTGAGTGGACTAAGGACTACATTGCTACCAGAGTCAGGTTTCCCACGGTGTCCGCACGGCCAAGAGATCCCCTTGATATTCTTACCAAGATTTTTCCAAGCTACAGGCGCAGCCAGCTGGAAGGCATTCTACAGTTCTGCAAAGGAGATGTGGTCCAAGCCATTGAACAGGTCTTAAATGGGAAAGAACCCGTGCTGGACACTGGGGACCTGGTGCACTCTGAAGACTTGGAAAGTGCAGCCTTTCAGTCAGCTTCCAATTTTAGTCTGGCTGGAATTGGTTTTGGAACTCTTGGTAACAAATCAGCTTTTTCTCCACTGCAGATTGCACCTGTTTCTTACAGAGCTGATTCAAGTCTTTATAGCTTAAATCCTAGACTAGCTGTTAGTCCATTACGGTTGGCATATTCTTCTCCAGGAAGAGGGCTAACAGGTTTTATGTCACCTTACCTAACGCCTGGGTTGGTTCCAGCATTGCCTTTTCAGCCAGCCTTGGATTATGCGTTTTCAGGGATTATTAGGGATTCTTCCTACATTCCTAGTAAAAACTCAGGAACTGGTGGTAGACTATTTATCAGATCTAGTCAGGACAGTCTGTAATGTATTCGCCCATTTCCCTTTCTGGAGTATTTCTAGAATTCTACAACATACACAGACACACACAATGCATCCATCTCTTAATATATGTCGGAAAGTGTATTTCACTCACATTTGGGGAAGTGCCCTTTCCACAGATGTAAGTGAAATACTAGGCCTTAAAAATTATATTTTTTTAACACGCATTATAGAAAACTAGGTTTAAAGACTCTTGCACTTACCAAGTGAAAGAAGCATTTGAATATTATATGTGCCTTGAATAAAGCTGTTTTAGGAAAAATTTTATTTAATAACTTTTTAGCCTAAATTATCATCTATAAAGTTCCTATTTTAAAACTATACATTTTATTTTAGTGAAAAGTGGGACTTAAAGCTGTAACACGCTTATAGTTGTAAAGAGTAATTCACCATAATAAAAATGAACCAAGAAGAAAAATTAAAATATGAATAAATCCCAAGTAATGCTTTTTTAAAAACTTTTCCTCTTTTGTTCCTGCCAAGGACAAAAGTTACCAAAATATTTTATATTTTCAGATAAGTGATCAGTAGTAAGTAAACATTTTGAGAAATTTGAAGTTCTCATTCGTTTTGAGTTTTGTGTTTTTTACTGTTAGCTACCATTTGCAAAAACCAGTATGAAATTTAAAAAATTCTCTTTAATGCTAGCATTGTGAATTATGCAAAGGCCCCTTAAGTAAATCTTAGGAAATGAGAATGCGCCATCTTCTGGCCACTATCACTAATTGCAGCTCAGTTCCCCAGAGTGAATTAGAAACGTGTTGCTATCTAAAAGTGTAAAGTAACCATTTTGGAAATGATCGTTTGAATCATTTTGCATTAAAACTTTCATACTATAAAGTACATTTCTGTTGTGGATGATTTTACTGTTTTAAGTGTGCTCATGCCTGTATCTAGGGAAATATCCCTTCCACACATCTTTGAGGCAAGAATATGGCACCCTTCTCAAAGGGAAAGATGATTTTGTTCAAAAAAAATGCCTGCTCAGACAAAATATTGATTGATTCTATATAGATGATGCTAAATGCATTGAGGACAGATAAGATTTCCACAGGGGAAAATTGCCATTAAAATTTAGAGGTATTCTGGAGGTTTTGAAATTACATTTTGTTCCCCATCTGGATCACTTGAAAGCTATTTATTTCAGTCAGTAGAAAATCCCTGAGGAAACTGCTTACAAAACAATTCTAGGAAGTTTTCTTTATATGTCATCATTTTTGTAAAGACAGTAACTTCATTGTTATTGTTAAGAATAAACAAAAACCCAGCTGTGGTATGAATTAGAGATATTTTAAACTATTTGAGCAGCATGATTCACTGAAGATTTTCTTAATTGTATATATATATATATATATATATATACTCATATATATAGACGTATACATCTACATAGGTAGATATATGCTAAATTCCTACCAGTTTTATCATTATGAAGTATTTATGTTGAAGACAATAGGAATATATATCTAAAATAAATTTGACCAGCAAATAAATTACTGCACAGTATCTGATGTGATTTTAAGATGCAAATATGTTTAATGATGATGCATTAATTTCAGTTATGTGAATATGAGAAATAAGATGCATTTACAACTCATTTATTATATAAAGCATTTTAGGATCTGAGCCTAAACTACTACAATGCCTGGTAAATAGTTGACATTCAATTAATATATACTAGATGAAGTGACTTTTGAATAATTGATCTCTTTAAGATAAACCAAAGAACTCTACAAAATGGTCTGCCAGTGTATACTTTTGCATACAATTTAGTGGGATTCATGTTGGAATCGTTCATGATTCTTCAGTTGTTTTCCATTACATTATTTCACTTATTAAATGATATTTTTTGAAATGCACTAAATCCTATAGAGAACATCAAGTGAAAATGTTTTGCCTTAAAAGAAGTTACATTATACCGTAAAGATCTGGGTTAAAAACAGTTCTAGAATTGATAGATACTTCTGTGATTTACATAATGATGTGCATGTATTCATTGGGGATACTGAGCTGCCTTTGATCTAAGAAGCTGAACAGCCATTTGGGGAGTGTTCAAATTTTAAGAATAATTTAATCTTATGTATTAATTTATATGATACTTTTCTATAGCCCTTATAATATTTTTAGGATTTAAATAGTCTTATAGAATAGACCATTTGTCCAACTGGTAAATAAGATGTGAGAAAATTGAAAAGCAGCATTGGTGCTGTCCAGGCCCAAGGTTAATTCTGTGACTCATCAAGAGACATTTTTCTTGCTGTGGCAATTTCAGATTATTAGATCCAAAGACGAATTTGTGTATGTTTTGTATCTTCAAGCTTTGTATCGTGTCTGACCAATAATAGGTGCTCAAATAATATTATTTACTGACTGAATTAAGTAAAGATCAAACAAAGTATTGTATTAGGAATTACAACACTTACCTATTCAAAAGTGCCTATTTCTGTATGCACTGAGCTACACAAAAAGGTGAAGAGATGCTTACGATGTGAGTCCTAGCCTCAAGTTGCTCACAGTCTGTATGCAAAAAGCAACCAGCGAACCAACTTTGGTACCATTTGACCATGTTGGCATTCTAATGAGTTCTTTGCACAGTGAGTTCTTGACATTGATGCCCATGGATGCTGCTTGAAGACTGAAATCCTAAGACACTAACTAGGTGGAAAGGAAGAGGGGCAAACAGCATAAGCTCTACCATATGGCCCAGGTGAATTGGGTTTACTCCATATAGAATCATCATGGACAGATGATTCAGAACAAAACAACAAAAAGATTTTTGTTCATGGTTAACAACTGGCCAACAGAGATGTGGCTACTGTGTAGGTTAATTCATCCTCTTACTGAAAATCCCATCTAGAAATTACCAGATAGAGACCTGATTGATGGGACCCTCATTACTGCTTTAGTGTTGGTATTGAATCATTTACAAGCTAATCAGAAATATGGTAAGTTTTTGCTGAATAAATGAATGAGTACATTTTAATTCTAAGACCATGCAAATAAAAATAGCCATTATTTGTCAGTAAAACACCATGCCATTTTGCCCAGCAAAACTTTTCCTGTGTTGTAATGCTGTGGGAGAAGGTAAAAGGAGAAAGTGCATGGTTTACAAGGTTTTCCCGCTGGTAAAGGTTAGCGTGAGGTGTACAGAGAAAGAAAAGAAAGCTCCAAAGAGGACATGGAGGGAAGTGAAGATAGGCTTTAATGGAGGTTATATGACATATGAAAATTATTTTGGAGTGAGATCCAGAATGGATTCAGCAGTACAATTTAGATAGGCTCTGTTCTCTCTCTGGATATTTGTTCTCAGTAAAACAAGGCTAATACCTGATGTGCAGGTGTCATGGTGATAGAAGGTAACTCGAGTAAGTCATAGACTACAATAATGCTTCTATACTTTGTGCTAAATAAATAACTGGATGTTTTTATTCTGTGTAAAGATAGTATCTTGGTCCACTAGTGGCTATTTCTCAGTGGGGAGTACGTAATGCCATTGGACCACTTAACGTAGAACCCAAAGAACAGTTGCTAACTGAAAGTCCAGGGCAAGTTCTAGGCTCCCTGTTAGGTTGTTTCATTTCATAAATGAGTCACACTTTCATACCACACTCTTATGTATGTGTTTTGGAGTCTTTGAAGGGCTGGTGAAGAAAATGGATATCAAAACCACAATTTTGTGTTTCTGCTTCACGTATCAGTAAGGATTCAGGCAGGAAAAGTCTCTCCAAATATATGTGAAAATAAAGGAGTTAGAGACGTACGATCTCACACAAGCAGAAAATGAGCAGGGAAGTAAGAGTCTGGTAGAGGAAAATTGAGAGTGCTGAGTGTCATTAATCAATCTGTTTAAATCAAGAGTAGGTGGACAAGTGGGAACTTTGAGGGAATTTGCATAGACCAGTATGTCCAGTCCCTCAAATTATTTCCACATGGGTGGGAGAGGTGAGGAGGTTGGTGGGAAACCAGTGTCTCTGCAGAGCTATGAGCTCTGTGGGTCTGGAGTAGGGACCTTGTGGTGGGTCAGCAAAGGGAGAGGGAGGACAGGTGGAGGTGCAGTAAGGAAAAGAAAAGACAACCTGGAAATCACTGGGTACCTTGGCCTTGCTGATTTCTGTTTTGCCTGTAGCTGACAAATCTTATCTGAGTTCCTTCTTGGGCCAACAACTGTTTCTCTGCAGAATGCAGTGCATGGAGTTCTGGAAAATGTAGTTCTCAGTCTAACAAACTAATAACTCAGTGCAGTGCAGCTCTTGTTAGTGCGGCGCTCATACTATTAATTAGTTTGCTTCCAGATAAGTCATTTTTTCATCTAAAATTGCTGTAGATACTCTTTGTGCCACAAAAACATGCTAGTCCACTCCAGAAGTGGACACACAGTGATTTACCCAGTTTTGGGTGGTGCTCATTCACCTTTCAATTAGTTAAGTCTTCCTTTAATCGTGAGGTAGAGGTAACCACAACTAGCAAGTCTGTTGTGGTAGGGAAGTATGCAAGGGAGAAATTGCTACAGATGGTCCTTGATTACAACAGATTTACCTTAGGACTTTTTGATTTTACGATGGGACAAAAGTGACAAGCTTTCAGTAGAATGCCAAGCCATGGTTTGGGTAAGTACTTAGATACTGGAACATGGCAGAGAGCCTCGTTTCTCAGTGAGCCACAAGATCACATGGGTAAGAAACAGGTACTCTACCAGATATTATTTTGCCAAACTGTGAGGTTGGGTAGGATACATAAGAAATATGCTTTGATTTCATTTTACAGTAGGATTTATAATAGATTCTTGTAAGTCAAGATCATCTGCACACAGATTCACAAGAACAGTTTGAAGCAAAGAAGACATCTACTAGGGTGCTCATGCTTGGTCATGGGACCATAACTTGTCATGAGATCACAGGTAATATCTACAACTTTATTCTTACACCATCCATTTTATACTTGTCTTCTTCCCCAGAATATGTCAGTTAATTGTAGTTACTTATTGGCGTGGGTGATCCATATTCTCAGTCTGAAAATTCTGTGCCACTAGTAATCCTGCTTCTCTGAGGTTGTTGCAGCTTTCAATTAATTCAACTACAACATATTGGAAGGCTCAGTGACATTCCACACAGCCATGTGCACCCTGCCTATTGTTTTAACGATATGAGATGCCAAAAGTAGTCAGTGGTAGTCTTAGATTCCAGGACAATATTACAGTCTCATGAAATTATTTTGCCCTTGGGAAGTAATGCCTATAAACAAAGCCAAAATCTGTAGGAAAAGGAAACATTTTTTCCTAGGGAATTATTCACATTAATACGATGGATGCCAATTCCATATCCTGTGATTCTCAGACTCATGTATCCTGACTATAGGAAAAATGTCACTGCATATTTACAACTGATTCAGAACATACACCTCCGAAAACATCATCCTAGCCCTCTGAAGGACTATGTCCAGATGGTGCCATAACGGTTGTCCAAAGGCCATTCCGTAATTTTCCTAGAGCAGCTGTTTTAGGATGAAGGGAACATGATGATACGAATGAGTTCCATGAATGTGAGCCCAGTACTGGACTTAATTTGTATAAAGTGATTTCCTTTTTCAGAAGTAATACTGCGTAGAATAATTTGAAGGTGAAAAGCATCCTATAAATCCTTAGATGGTGACATTACCTGAAACGTTAAGGGTAGGGAAGGCGTAATGAGCATGAGGTTTTTTCCCATTGAGAACAAATAGCCTTTTGTTTTATGTTGTTCCCACCCACCACATTGAACCTGCCCGCAGATGGCTGGGCTCGCTTTCTCAGGGAGCAAACAGTGCCATCTCAGGAGCCCATGCTGATCTTTGGTCTTGGCCAAATTGGGCCATTCCCAGTTGGCCTAGGTGAATGGAAGCCCATGGTGCTGTACTGCATCAGCCCTGGCTCAGCTTCCCTGATCATTCGCTTCCTGAATGAATTGGACAGTTGCGAGGGTGTTAAGATATTCCTCTTCAAAGGCTGCTGTTTGTGAACATTTGTATGAGACAAGATGTCTATATTTGTTGCTCACTTGGAGAAGTCTTTCCACATACCTTATCTCTTGTTAACTGAGTCTTTCAATCATGTTTTTCCTAAGGCACTGACCATTCAGCCGAACTTACCCACCTGCCATGATTGACTTTGTGTGCCTCTGTTCTCTCTGTCGAGGCAAAGTGAACAATCATGTGCAGAGCTTGAAGTTTTCCCTACTGGAAGCATTGTCTTCACCAATACCCTTTCGAATCACCTACAGTGCTGCATCTTCAGTGTTCTCATTGTTCCAGAATAAATAATGGGCGCATTGTTCTTCTACCTCCTGCTCCACAGGAGAAAGCAGGCATGTGGCCGAAGGAGGAACCATGGGAATCTGATCTAATTTAATACAACTTAGGACTTTGAAACCTGTGGTGAAAAATGAATTGCTTGCTTCCATTTGATTGATGCCCTGTAAGGTTTAATGGGTTAGGCAATGCCCTTTTAATACAAGAACTAAGTGTCACATGGATATCTGATGGGTGCTATTAAGACTTCAGTACCAAGGAGGAATCTCTTTCTCAGTAGGAGAAAGATTTTCTGCAGAGACAGCAGTACTTTTCTCCAGAGTCCAGGAAGGGCACACTGATTTACCAATGACAGCCTGCCCAAGATTTCTCTCACGATCCCTCACTGCAGAAGACATCTCAACCACTGTTAGATTTGCTGAGTTAGAGGGCCTAAGAGGTAAGAAGTGTTGAATGGCAGCCTGGTTCTGTTGCACAAACTTTTATTCTGTGTCTAACTGAAAACCAAAAGTATATAGAGTTATTTCATAAATTGGCCACATCCTATATCAATTGTAATCAAAATACAGAGGCCCACTTCTTAGACATGGTATCAGCTACAGAAACATTTCCCCCAATTGATAGGAAATATTTCGATATGCATCAGGCCACAGAGCCCTAGAAATTTCACAGATAGGAATTTTTATTGGGTTTTTCCTCTTAACCTTGGGTATGTGTAAGTCAAATGTTGTCTACTTTCTGCTTACCAGGGTTAATTGGCATATTGCCTTTCTTCATTTCTTTTTTCACTATGCTTGTACTCTACTTGCAGGTGAAATTTTACATCATCTATGCTGTGAAATTGCTTTGTGTCCAGTAGCATACAGGAGAAAACAAGTTCTTGTTTGGACTGCAAGGTGCAGAGGGTTGGAAGGTAAATTCCGTCTGGTTTGGACCTGGACTGTCGCTCACCTACCCCAGGCACACGGAGGAGGGGTCTGTGGCTGGTGAATGGATTGTGAGGGTCTCTAAGCTGACTGGCTATCAGGAGGCCTGCCATTGCGAGCTTGAGCTAGAAAGGAGTATCTTCTTCTTGGTGACTCCTCTCTTCTTTCTCTGTTTCCCGGTCACCGTGATGTGAAGGGCTTGCCTCTGCTTGGACCCTTTGCCCTGCTCTTTCTGCCTTGGAGTCAGCCACCCATGTATTGAAAACATGAGACAAAATCAACTGCTCTCCTTGAAGTTGTGTCAGGTATTGTGTGTTAACAACCGAGACTATGCAGCCTTACAGTGGAGAACTAAAGTGTGCTACTGTTTCTGGTGGCCCACAAGTATAGATAGAAAGTATTTATGTGATAAATATAAAACAAGAAAAAGAAAAAAAAACTGTTGAGGTACTCCAAAAATGGTACACCTGGAGATACAGCTGCTGTTGTAGTTACTTCTTAATTTTGGGGTGGTACCTTGGCCTTCTTCAAGACCCATCTCCTTTCTCTACAGCACAAATAAGTGAGTTAAATGGTCTTTGATGGTATCACAAACCTTGCAGTGTCTCTAGAAACATGCTGCTGCTTTTATTTCACTACTTTGGAAGAGAGGATCAAGCTCTTTACAGTGCCATCACTAGAGCTAAGGAATCTCTCTGATGCATGTTCCAGTCCGGTTCTTTGTTTGGTTATGGTTCTTACCAAGCAGGAAATATTTCTCCCCAGTCTTTCCCTGCAAAAGAGACCCTGTAGTATTAAAAAAATGTTCCCTAGAATTTAGGAAATAAACATCCAGAGGGTGTTTTTAACTCATGCAAAAATGGTAATTGATTTTTTAATTCAATAAAAAACAAGCAACAATATTCAGGGCTATAGAAAAATGCAAAATGACTAGAAGATAAAAGGAAGTGGCAGGAAATTAGCATATACTGTCTCTGAACTTGGGAGACCCTTTAAAACTGATGTCTTAAAAACAGAAACTTAGTGTTCACTCAATTTTCTGATAGAAACTTATTTTGTGTTAATAAAATGGAATATTTATGTTCCACATAAGGGTTTTATTTCCTAAGTTAATCACCGCCACATTTAAATTGTCTGAAATTATCTTTGGTTGTACCATTTTTATTGTTTAGAGTATAAAGTGGACAACTCACTATGACAGTTCTGTGGGAGCTTCCAATTTTGTTTAGATTATCTTTTAATTTTCTTTTGTCTGCTTTTTCTGTTAGCAAAATATTTCCTGTTCTTTAGAGGCCTCTGATTTTTCTCCAGTTTCCTGATTTTCTGGATGACAAAAGACATTGGGTGACAGACATCAAAGCTAAAAACAAGGCTCTGGAGTGTTAGCTCTTAATATGTGAGTTTCCGTCGGATCTCGGCTGATGGCTGAATTTTTAATACCCCGGACTTCTCATCTGACAATTGCAGTGGTAATAATAACACCTAACTCAGAGGACTGAGAAAGAAGTAGATCAAATAATAAGAAATAGCACATTTACATCCATCACTTTCACATTTTATGACATTAAGGCTCTGTAAATGATTATGTGTGATTTTTTAAAAAATTAACAATTTAGATGGAAAAACCATTGCTTGTTGTAAAACAACTTTACATCACATGACCTCTTGCTCCAGATTTTTAGATGGAGGTAGCCGCAGGCCTTAGGCTATATCAACTTCCCCTTCCTCACCCTGTGTGGGTGTTTAAAGTGGTGCCTTTCACACCCTGCTCCAAAAGGGTCTACTCTATGAGCAGTGATTTTAAAATGTCCACTTGAGGGCGCTGTCTACTTTTGTGGGTGTTAAAATACCGAAAATGGCTGCTTCACAAAGCATTGCTGGAGACCTGCAATTAACACTACGGATCATTCCTAGTTAGTCCTATGATATGTCAACTTTCCTCACTGATTAGTGCCGAAACAGATGCCATCTGACTTAAGATGAGCATTTTTAAAAAATTTTATTTAAAGAGGAAAAAAAAAAGCAAAACAGAAAAAAGGCTAGATTTTTATTAAACATTTTATTCTCTCAAATATATTCAGAATATTTATTTCAATTTCATATACAAGTAAACAGTCTGACAAAGTTGAGTAAGTCTCTCAAGTTGTCCTAACCAGAGTGTAATATAAAACTTAGGCTTATGCATGGGTGAATCTAACTACAAATTAGTTCACATTCTTTCATACCATCTCCTGCTAAAAATACTTATGCCTATACATGTGCATATATGTGCAAAATATAAATGCAATTTTATAATTTAGTAGGCAAGTTAATATTTGTAACTTTATGCATAATGTATAAGTAGGAGTTTACCTGGGAAAGAATAGGAGGTATTTTTATATAAAACATATTTATATAAAACACTTGCTCACTACACTGTAAAATTACATGGAGATTATATTTTAAAACAGGTTCAAATTTAATATCTTGGTGAAGAAGACACACAGTTACAACTGTTTGCCTGCAGAAGAAATTCTGTTTACTCGCTGTGTAATACAGTAAATAGGCTTCAGAACCAGCACACCCGGCTGTTGTATTTCATTGGCAAGCTAAAATAAAACACCAAATTATTGTCTAGGAGCAGTTTTTGTTGTTACCAAGAGTTACTTTAACTAAAAGAAAGCACTACAGTGTATTTATCAGGTGAAATATTTTTTCTCTTTATTTCTTGCAAAATTGAATTAGGTAAAGACTATAGTATTATTTATATTTTTTGAAGATCACTTCCCTGAGCAGACTAAACCCCTAATTTAAAGTTACTATTTCCCAATATAAATAACAGCAAAATAGATGGTATGCATTATTATTCCACTTCCATGCAAACACATTTTCTTCTAAATAACCCAGTTGGTGTCTACCATGTTGCTCCTTTTTTAAAGGTGTCCAGAGTGGGTACTGGGCTTTGCAAGCCTCTTAATCTTATAAACAAAATCACAAGTGCATTGGAGTAATTATTTATTGGTTTTATAACAGTGAGCACTTCTTGTACCAAGAATCAACAGAAATAGTTACTGAATGTGCCTTGTGCCTGGGAATTTGTGTTGAGCAGATATAAATCATGTTTTCCAGCCATGGGTAGTAACATATGCCTGTAATCCCAGTACTTTTGGAGGTTACACAAGAGGTTTGAAAGTTTGACCTTAGTCCCACTAATTTAGTAATTTCATGAGATCCTTTCTCAAAAAAAAAAAAAAAAGTTTAAAAATGTCTTGTGATGCTTCTCAGGATGAATCCCCTTTTTAACTATTAATTTTGAGACTGGGATTACCTGAGTCACTAAACTGCCCCATCTGGGCTCTAACTTGTTATCTCTGCCTCAGCCTCCCAGCGTGCTGGATTACAGGCAGGCTCTGCAGTCCCTGGCTCAGAAGGTATTCTTACCTAAAGGGCAGGGATGCTCATGGGGATGTATTGGGCAGCACTCAAAGGCCCAACCTTAATCTAGTTGTCCACACTTCACAAAACACTCTTACCTAGTGCTTTAGTACATTTAGTACATATAATACGGCTCAGGCATTTTCAGAAAAGCAATGGCCCTGGATGGCCATAGTTTAGTAGGTTAGCAAGAAGCTGCCCCAGCAAGTCTGAGCTAATGTAAGAGAAAGATTACCAAAGGCCAACGCCAGTCTCTCAACACAACAGTTCCAACAGGACCCCATCACTCCTTAGGAAGCCATCACTAGATTTTGGTGGCTTTGACAGTAAAAAGGAAAAATCATTCTTTCTAAAACTTGGTTCTTTGGAAACTGCCTAGCTCTGTAAGTGCTTCATGGCTTTGCAATTACTTTCTTGACCCCTGTAACCATGAGAGCGAACATACAGGATACTTGATTGTACCCCGACTTCTGGTCATTAATCTAGTCTTGTAACTGATGGTCGATTAATGTAGCTGCTAACTTATGAGCTCACCTTGCTAGCTAATCAGGAGAACTGCCAGGCTGTCCTGTCTTGCCTCTGTAAGACTTGCTTATGCCTCATATAAAAATGCTGTCTAACTGGCACTCACTGCCTGGCTTTTGATGGAAGTTATGTCAGTCAGGACCACTGGTGTAAAATAAAACTGACTCTTCACTGCCTCCTGACTTCCTCAGGTATGATTTCTTCCCCGGACTTGGTTTTGCCACGGTAGATAGATGTGTCTTGTAGCGCTACGTTACCCCTTTCCTCTGCGGAGTTAAGGAAATGGCTTCTTTCTCTAGAGCTTTACTGAGTTGCATGCAATCGTATTCGGCCCAGCTTAACACATTCTCCTTGGTGAGACAGAAGAGACTTTGAGGGCTCTGTATGTTCCTTGTTCATAATTAAAAGAAAAGTTATATCTGATTGGCACAGGTGATGTGTGTAATTGTAATACAGGACAATTTACTTGTAAAATGCCATGTATAAGCAAGTAGGGAGAAACTATCAAATCAATTAAAATTTAAAGTCACGGCAAAAGTTATATTTCATTCCAAATCTAGCACCTTAGGGGAGCTTTCAACCAAACACCCAAGTATTTCACAAGTTGTGAATGAGTTTGCATAGATATTTCAGTAGATCGGCTCTGTCCAATGCTTGCTGTCAAGGGACATATTTAAGAATCCATACCATGAAACAAGCTTTGATTTAGACACATCAAAGTGGAAACTTTTTGAGAACGTATCAGTGGAGGTGTTCATGTTAGATAACAATATGTTATAAATTTTAACACTGACCTTTAACATTCCAAGAGCAGGAATTGCCCAAGGCTTTGTTCTGTCATTGCCTTAAATTCTAGCTGAACGAGCTTTCATTCAGCCCTCTGGAGGCACTGCTTGATGAAACCACTTTGAGAAATGTCAGAACGGGGTAGAGCGTTGTCCCACACATTATGCACTACAGGCAAACCTGGTGGGCTGATGTCAAAAGCATAAAACTACATCATGGGTTTGTTTGAACAGCTTTGCCCTGTCCTTTCTACCAACGTAGAGTCAATTAAGATCGAATTTCTTGCCTGAGACCTCAGACTTCAAAGGACATACAGGGTTGATAGCACTGATGGCTGCAGTGCTTTTGGGCGGAGATGTTGTTTTCAAAATCCAGAGAGCCAGAGGGAAAAGCAGCCCTGTTTGCTCCTAGGTTTGTAAGGGTCTATGAAAATTGCAAGCAGAATCAAAAGAAGATAATTGTACCAAAAAACATTTTCAATGTAATGGTTCCTTAGCAATGACAACCATTTGAGTTTAATGAAATATAAAATCAACAGGTTCTTTTTTGCATAATAAACTGTACTTGCACGTTAAAATCAAACAATGTTAAAAGAAGTAGTTTAACAGCCTTGGTTCTTTTCAGTAGGCCTTTTATTAGTTTCTTTAGTATATTTAAATAGTTTTTAATGTAAATTTAAGCAAGTAAACATTTTATTATTACTACCATCTCCTTTTTATAAAAAATATCATCTTCCTTTGTTTCATTTACAAAGGTGTGTTGGAGAGTTTGCCATGTCAAGCTCAAGCATAAGATTCCATTATATCGATTAAAAGTTAATTTAAATAGTTTTCCACTTGTGATCGGTAATTTTATGCTATTACAAACGATATTGCAATAGATAAGTTTGAGTATATGACATTGTATCTAATTATATCTGTAGGATAAACGGTAAAACTGTATTCTGATAACTTGCAATTTTGAAAAATATTGCCTCACTGTTCAAATACATTTAGGAAATTTGTGCTCTCTTTTGGTGGTTAAATACCTCTTCAAATATTTAAGGATCCTTGGGATTTTCTGATCATATATTATGCTCATTTTTCTACTAGTTTCCTACTCTTTCATTGAATTACTTTCTTAACCATTCTGAAAAATTCTATATTGAGGAGAATAGTATTTTGTTTCTGGGATATAAGTTTGCCAGTTTTTCTGTGGTGATAGTTTTATCCTATGGAGGTTTTGCTTTAATTTTAATGTCTACGTAATAGAGTACATTTTCTTTTCCTCTTCAGTTTTGGAATATTTGATCTACATTAGAAAGACTTGACTACTTCAAAGTAATAAAAGAGTTCTCTTATGTTTTATCCTAGTTTTATACTATCTGAATATATTAATTATATTTATTAATAACTATAAGTGATAAACAGAATACACATTTGCTAAATGTGGTTATTGATATAAATTTATTTATAAAACATTAAATGTTGTTTATATTTACACCTTTAATACAGATTTCTGTTTTTGAGTCTCTAAGGGAAAAGTCCTTTTAGTTTTTTGACTTTCAAGTTATCTACTCTTACAAGTTCTCTTTGGAGAATATTATTTATTCCACTTCTGAAATTTCATTGCATTTTTTTTTTGGTCTAATGTGTCATTATTGATGGAGTTCTAGTTCTGTCTCCTGAATATTTTGTGCTTTAAAAATATCATTATGAAATGTTTTGACTTATTAATGACTACTATACTGTGATTTGTATCATTTATGATTATAAAATGACTTTGACTCTTGATTCTTTGCATAGAATTATTCTAGCCAAACTGATTTTTAGATAGTTAAATCTCTGTCTTTCTATTTTTTGCATTGGTGTGGTATGCCTTTCACTAAGGTTTTATGTTCGAACTTTCTAAAGTTGTTAGCAATATTATTATTCACAAATTAGAATTAGGTTCCTATTTATAGTTCAATTGGCAAGTTGATTTGTCTTTTTAGGGGAGTTAAAGTTTTGTGTTTATTAATGTAATTGCTGCTAATTTTAATCACATCCTTTGATTTCACAATGACTACTTTGGCGAATTCACTAGTCTGGTTTTGAGGCAGAGGAATGTTTCTCTTTAGTGCACAAAATGTGTGTCAAATCATGACCTGGTTCTTAATCCTTCTATGTGGAAGTAGTAGACATTATTTTCAGCCACATTTCACTATAATAAATTAATACCACATTTTCCTTGAAAATGGGAAGGATGAAGCCAGGAATATTGTGCACAGTTTAATGATTACTAAAGAATTGTTTGATGTTTTGATTTGTGACTTTCAAGCTCATTACATAAGTATTTTGGAAATCTTGATTTCAGAATAAAACTGTGCTAGAGAAGTGAGCTCCAAATACTTTTTGACATTTTACTTCATTATTAAATGACTTGGATTGTATTTATGAAAACACTGAATAAAATGAATTATAGATATGGAGGAAGTTTGACTATCTAAAATACTTGGCTAATAGATAAAATGATAATTGTAACACTGTTAGCAATGAAATTAATTTGCAGAAATAGCACTTTGCATAGTACTTCAGCAATAGCCAATATTCAAATAATGTTTCTCAACGATTCTTGTAAAAAAGATCTTTATGTTTATAGAGAATTGTACTTTGGTCTTCTATCATCTTTGTGTATTAGATAAGTTATGAAAAGACATGACATTTCAGAGAAAATAGGTGTCTGTTCTTTGTGATTGTTAAAATGTTATCTTAATTCAGACTTAAGTAAAGCTGACAGGCAAATATTTTTCTCTGGTGAACTTTAAGGAAATACATTATTGCTATAACTTTTGAGCATTTAATGTATGTTGGACATATCAGTCATGTAATAAAGTAGGGATTATCTTATGTTCATGCTCATTTTCTATTGTGAATATTTGCCTGGCTACTCTGCTAGCACAATGATGGAAGATGATTTCCTTATAGGAAGCTTAACTCTGCAAACCATCTGGCTAGAGAAGACCTTATTGACATGCTTGGAAATTTCCCATTTGAATATAAATGCAGTTTTCATTCAAACTGCATTTTATTCCAAGATAAAAATTGCAAAGATATAAAGAAAATACCCTATGGGGATTAAATATCTTAATTTTTACTTTGCAGAATTACATTTATAAAGATAGTTCTATTTATGTTTTCCTATGTGTCTTATTTAGATACAATATCTCAGTTTTTTTTGTCCTAAACACTAGCCCATGATATCTAAGAAATAAAACATGCAAAAGGGCGTCATACTTTTCCATTCAATGTGTCTCTGAAATGGCACTATAACCTATTAGATCAATATCTATTACTGCTTAAAACTACTACATTTGAAAACATTGCAACCATTTTTATTATAGTATAAACTTTCAGGAGCTATACTCAATTATATTAAACTTCTGTCAGTTGTGAGTGAATTGACTGCAGTATCTTCGTGCCAGAATTCTTATACATAGCATGAGGTAGGGATCCAGCTTGGTCTTTGTGTGGCTATACACTTTCTAGCACTATACATTGAGAAAACTTTCCTTTCCTCACTAACTAGTGTTAGCAGCTTTGTTAAAAATCAGGTTATCATATGCATTTGAGTTTATTTTGGGACTCTAAATTCTGTTCCATTAATTTACATTTTTATCCTATGTCAGTACCTTTACTGCCTAATTACTGTTGTGGTACTAGTGTGGTAGCACAACTTTGGTAGCACAAAGGATGAGAGGTTACTCAGAATTATGTTCTATTTAACCTCCAAGAAGGCCCAGAGTGACTCCTTTTACCCATGACACTTCAGCATGAGAGAATCTCAGGAAAAGACAGCCCCAAACTGAAGCTTCTATGGCTTTTTATGGATAAATCAAAAGGCGAGAGAAAGTCAAAGCTCAGGAACTTACACACAGGATAGAGGAAACACATGGGAAGGACAGGACAGGATAGGCTGCTATGTGACTGACCTTAAAGCTTAGTGTGTCAAAGGCTATCCTTTGATCTTAACCATGCATTCCCAGAGATCTGGGCTGTGTCTCCAAAGGTCCCTTATCTCTGCTTATCTATCTCACAAATAACTCTGGTCAATGCCCCTGTATTGTTGGCTGGGAAATGTGAATATTCCTTCTTTCTTCTTATTTAGAATTGTCCTTGACTCTTTTGGGCCTCTTTCAATCTCGTATGAATTTTAGAATCAGCTTGTTCATTTCTTTAAAAAAAATCTGAGATTTTCATGGGTTTTGCATGGAATGCTAAGGTATATTAGCATCTTACTGAGACTTCTAATCTGTGAATTGAATACTTTCCTATTTAAATGTTCTTTAATTTCAACAATGTTTTCTAGTTTCCAGAGCACGTCTAATATTTTTTTTGTTGCTATTACTCTTCTTTTATTCTTTTTGATATTATCACAATGTGGAATTGTTTCTTATTTTATTTTTGTATTATTTATTCTCTATGTATAATTGTATATAATATATAATTATATATATAATATATAATTATATATATAAATAATTGAATTATGTATATTGGTTTTGTGTCTCACAAGTTTACTGAATACATTTATTAATTCTATCAGTGTTTAGTATATTCCTTAGGATTTCTTTAAATACAAGATAGTGCTGGTAATGAAGAGAAATTATCTTACTTTTTTTTCAATCAAGATTCTTAAATTTCTTTTTCATGTCTAGTTGCACTGGTGAGAACCACCAATAAAATATTAAATACACATATTGAGAATGGTTATTTTGTACCTAATCTTAAGGAAAAAACTCATTCTTTTACCATTAATTATGATGTTAACTGGATTTTTGTAGATTCCTTGATCTGATTGAAGAATTTACCTTCTATTCCTAGTTTGTGTCTATTTTTAATTGTGAAATGGTGCTGCTACTGTTAAACACTTTTTTCTACATGGATTGCGATGTTCATGTGATTTAAAATTTTTTTGACATGATGTGTTAAACTGATTAATTTTCATATATTAAAGTAACTTTGCATACTGGGATAAATATTACTTGATCTTGGTCTATATTTTTTTCATTTATGTCACTGTATTTGGTTTGTTAGTGCATTTATGAGTCATTTTCCTATTTTTGGTATAAACTACCCAACACCTACACCTTAAAGGAGAATTTTTTGTGAAGTGGGTTGATTAACAATATAGGAATCCAAGCAGCCAAATTGATAAATGTAGAATTTTATTAGCTGAGCTCAGCGAACACCTGTGGACCCCTGTTTCAGAGTCCAAACAAGTGGCCCTGAACTGGAAAGTTACAGAGCTTTTAAAACATAAAACCTGTTTTAAAAGACATCCTGTTGGAAACCATTTAGCTAGAATCTTACATTAATTTTTAGTTGACACCTGTATCCTGCTTCTTTGTTGAGTGGGTTAATTTTTCTCTTGGGTGTGCAGCTCATTCTGCTTTTCTCATGGGACTTGTACCCTGAGTAATTTTTCAGTCTTCTGGGTCAAATACAGGGCACAAGATGGTGTTAGTTATGCCAGCTGCAACATATGTGGCTCAGAGTGCCAGTGAATTCAGTTCATGGTTAGAGAGAGATGAAGGAAGACAGAAGAGGGGAGGGAAGGAGTCAGCATAAGAATATATCCTTCTAGGTCACATCTCTTAGTACTGACCCTTCTAACTAGATCTCATTTCTGAGCACATGATTCTCTTGGGGGACATGTAGACCACAAAGGAATTTTGTTGAGGATTTTTGCATTCATATTCATAAGAAATATTCACTTACAATTCTTATTCTACAATTCTTATTCTTATTCTTGATGTTTTTGTTTGATTTTTGTAACAGCATAATACCTCATAAAATAAGACTTTAAAAAAATTCTTCAAGTAGTTCTATTGGGAACCTGGCCAAGAATACCAATTGTCAGTCTCAAGAATGTGGTGAGAAAAATAAAAAAGAGAGGGCAAAATATTGTATTCCAACAATGGCTGGGAAGTCCGAGTATGTGAATCCGACCTCCTCCACTCCCAAAGCAGCCAGTGTTTATTCCACGAACACAGTGATAAGTGGGACTAGCAAAAGATTACAATTCATCCCAAATGCAGAGGGCATAGATAATCTAATGTTTAGAATTATCTTGACCTGGAGTGTAATCCTGTGATGACTTAAGGTGTACATGATCTTACGCTTAGAAGTATCTTGTTCTTGGGTATAATCCTGAGATGATTTAGGAAGCCGTAGATAATTTTATGCTTGGAGGAGTCAATGAGAAATCTCAGATGAGTGGCACCAGTAATCCCAACCCTCCCTCTTATCCCATAGGGAAATATATAAATTAAGCCACTGTGAATTTGTGGTCCCTAACATAGTTGGTGAAGAATTTGTTACTAATAATTCTTTGTATGTTTGGTAGTCTTCATCAATGAAGCTACATTGGCATAGGCTTGTGTTTCCTTTTAAAATTATAAATTTAGTGTCTAAAAAACACTTTATGGGTCTTATCCAATTGTTTATTCTAAGATTAGTCTTTTTTCTGTATGCTATATAAATTTTGGTATAAGATCTTTCACATTTTGCACAAGATGTATGGTGATATCTATTTTTTTACTTCTCATTATAGTAATTTGAATCTTCTCTCTTTTTCTTTTGGTTACATAGGAAGAGGTACCAATTTTGTTGACCTTTTCAAAGAATCTGCTTTTCTAATTTTTATTTCATTGATGTCCACTTCAGTCATTTTTTTCTTGTTTACTAGTTATTTATTTTTAGTTTCTTGAGACAGGGTCTCACTATATTAGGTTTTGAATTCGCTATGTAAGAACCTACTACGTTGACCTTGTACTGATACCAATCATCCTGCCTCAGCCTCCCAAGTGCTGGGATTACATGTGTGCAGTGCCACATCTGGCTTTTTCTGCATACTTCAGATGTATTTCACTCTTCATTTTCCAGCATCACAAGTAGAAATTTAGTTTGTTGATTGGATATATTTATTCTATTTCAATACAGACATTTATAGCTATAAAACTTTGAATGGTCATTTTTAAGAATCTCATAAATTTGATATATTTTATTATAACTGTCATGAATTTCTTTTATAATTTCTTTTATAATATGATTGCTTTGATCCTTTGGCTGTTGAAGAAGTTGTTAATTTGTATATATCTGTGACTTTTCTTAATTTCTCCTTGTTGAGTCCTGTGTTTTTAAAAATCATGGTCAGAGAATATGTGCTATTTCAATTTTTATTTATTGAAGTTTATTTTATGGCATAGCATATGTCCTATCTTGGAGAATTGCTTAAAAATTTTGGAAAGATTCTCAATAAATCACAAAAGTGCCCAGGGTAGGTTTGTTTTTCATGCCTCTCTGTATATCCCAGAGCGCTGAAATTACAGGCCTGTGCCACCACACCCAACCTCCAGATTTCCTATGGTTGCTGTTTGAATGATGTATCTTTTATGTCCTTTTATTTGAAATCTATTTGTGTTTTTTAATTTAAAGTGCTTCTCCTGTAGAGAACATACAATTGAATCGTGTTTTAAAATCTAATTTGATTTTTTTCTGCTTTTGTTAATACTAATTACTCCACTTACATTCAAAGTTATTATTGTTGGCTTATTTTTCTGCTGTCTATTTTTTTAAAAATTTTTTTTGGGTACTGGGACTCTAACTCAGGACCTCACGCTTGCCAATGAGGCACTGTGCCACTGAGCCGTATCCCCAGCCCGTAATTTTGTTTTTATATCCTCATGTCTTTTTTTAATTTTCTCTTTTTCCTCACTGTTGTCTTTTATGCTGGTGACTGTTTTCTAATGTAGCATTTCAACTTTGTTAATGGTTTTCTTACTACATTTTCTGAGTTATGATATTGGTGATTGCTTTAGAGTTCACCAAACACATTTAAACTTATTTTATAATTACACACTTACCTCTACCAATGCTCTATGTTTGTGTTAATTTAAATTACCTTCTGAAATCACTTGCTTTTAGCCTGAAAAATGCTCTTTAGTACTTGTTAGGCAGGTCTATTACCAATAAATTATCCAGTTTTGTTTTTATTTTTAATATAGTAAATTATTTGTTTCATCTTCAGTTGGGAATGTACAATTACTACTTAAAGAACTCTCCTGATTGACAGTTAATTTTTTTCTTTGTACACATAAAATTATGATTATCCAATTGCCTTCTGGCCTATTGATTGGGCTGAGATTTTAGATGTTAATCTTAATGAGATTCTATTTTAAATTTGTATTGTTGTGTGTTACTACTTTCAAGATTTTTTCTGCCTTTTACTTTGAACACTTACTGTAGTAGATTCACTAATGCAGATCTCTGCATTTTTCCAATGTGTGGTACACTGAACTTCCTGGATGTGCTGGTTACAATTTCTCAGTAAATTTCGATTTTTTTCTCATTTGTTATTGTTTTATCTTTCTGATATGCTGGTTTGTTTAATGCTGTTAAGTATATCTCTAAGCCTTTGTTCATTTTTCTTTATTTTTCCTTCTGTTTAAGTTTATATAATTTCTATTAATTTATCTTCCTTTTTGCTATATTTTTTTTTGCTTTTTTAAATCTATTGTTTAGTCACTCAGCTCATTTGTTATTGTTTTATCTTTCTGATATGTTAGTTTTTAAAAAATTCAGTGACTGTACTCTTAAGCGATGATAAGTACATGTATTTCCAGTTGGTTCTCTTTTTGCAATTTATGTCTCATAACTGATATTCACTATCCAACATTACCTTGTCATAATACTTCCTTTTGTGCCTCTTGTGAAAGAGTTTTGCCCTAGAATAAGTTACAGGACGTTATGGCAGAGGAAGGCTGAATGGGGCTGTTTACCCTGAGGTCACTTCCTCCTTCCCCTATTACGACTTCCTTTTTCCTTTCCCACTGTGTGTGAAGAAATTTTCAATACTCGAGTGTCATCAATGCCTGCCCTAAGCACCACCCCCAGTCAGAGGTTATGTACATATAGCCCATAGTCATGTTCTGGTCAGAGAAAACCAAACCTCTGTTGATCATGGGCTCCTTTCCACGTCCTTAGAATAAAGGCCACTTTTACTTTTATGTTTTGTTCTTTTATTGCACCAAAAAACACTAACATAATGGTGCCCTGACTGGGATGGCAGAGTGCATTAGCTCCTGGGAGCCACTTCCAGTTCGAACTACCCTGCCTATGATCCACTTATTTTTTCCTCTGGGACTGTTTACCCACCTCTGCTAATCTGCATGCAATAATGACCTTAATAACCCATCACAGGTGAGCTGCAGTCTGGGGTTTTCTGTTTTCATTCCTAAAATTCACAAGTTTGCATCAAAAAACCTATCCTTGCCATCCCTGGACAGAGATAGTAGTTTTCACATTCCTTAGGCCACACAACCTGAGGCAAAACTGTTATTTTTGTTCCCTAGGACCCGCCCCACACTCTTTGGTGATGGCCAAGGAGAATGGGTGTTGGGACTTTCCATGTCACACTTTCAAAACAGGTGATGACTTTTTTGATAGGTGTGGTCTAGGACAGCTTCCATGTTCCTTGAAGGAGAACCAAAGCTCTTACATCCTAAGGCAAAGTTCTCTCAGTTCCATTATAATTTGTTCATGGGGACCATTTCCTGTCACCCAAAAAACACACTTCTGTGGTGCCTGGTTGATAAACTTGGTGCTCTTGGCCTCAAGAAGGCTATAAAAATCAAAAAACTAATCTTTTACTGCCAAGTGGCATGGACAACCTACAAGCTTAATGGCAGCCCATGGCCTAAAGAGGGGACATTTGACCCCTGTATTCTTCAAAATTTATAAAAGTTTTGTTACACTGGCAACAAGTTAGCAGAAATCCCACATATACAGGCCTTCCTTACCCTAAGGATGTGCTCTTCTCTCATTCAGTATGTATGGCAGCCCAAATATTTCTAGCTAACTCTACTGTACCAGAAACTTTCCCCTCTCCCCACTGGACCCCTTAGATAATGTGCCTCCTGTCTTTACTCCCCCTCTTCCATATCCTCAAGATCAAACCCCAGTCTTCTCAACCAAAGGTTTCTGTGTCTTCTGCGCCATCCTTTCCCCCTCCCTCACCCAAAGTGTCCTCTAATCATTCCCTTAGTTTCTCTCCCCAGTCTCCAATTTCTCAGTCTCCTACACCCAAGCAATCTATTCTGTTGGATGGTTCTTTGTCCCCTTCCCCTGTGTCTCCATTTTCTCTGCTGGCTCACCATACATGGTCTCATGTGTTTCAGCCTTCTGGCAGGCTACATGGTTATCAGTAGCCATCTTGCTGCAGTTTGTGTGAAGGACAGCTGCCATCTTGTGGCCCTCTGCCACATGACAGTGTGGGTCAATGGCTGCCATCTTGTGATCTCTCATCATGTGATCAGCAGCAGCCATCTTCCTGTGGGTCACATGATGGCCAGTTACCATCTTGTGCTCCCTCACTGTGTTACCAGCAGCAGCTATCCTGTTGTGGGTCACACAGTAATCTGCCAACATCTTGTGTTTCCCTGTCACATGGTGATGAGTGGCTGTTTTGTAACCAATCATCAGGTAATTGCCCACACACACCTGCCGGACAGTTGGCCACTCAGTGGCCAACTCCACAGCCTTCTCAGCTTCAATCTCTACTCCCACTTTGGGAACAAGCTGGCCCTGAGGGATTAGTTCATATTCGTGTTCCTTTTCCCCTCTCTCATCTATCTCAGATTAACCATAAATTAGGTTCCTTTCCTGCTATTCTTATTTCAAGAGAAATCTATTATTAATCTACAAAAAGGTTCACACTAGTCTATTTATTATAGTTCAAATTTGCCAAATATATTTGAGTGCACTCTGAGTTTGTAACATGTTTGTCAGTCTATATATCTATTGCTTGTTTGTCCAGTCTATTTATACTATACACGTTGTCTGTCCTTGTTTGTCCATTTGTCTGCTCTGTAAACAACTGTTCTTTTTTATTTGAGTGCAACAATCTTTTTCCCTTTTTCTTTTGCATTTTAAGACCATTTAATCAAGGTTTATTTTGGGTTATATATTTAAAAAACATGCTTCCACCTAGGTTGCTAGCTGGTCAAAATGATGCTAAAACTGGTTAAACAAAATCCTTGGGGTGAGGAGACATTGGACAGGACTTCAACTGATGAATAAGAAAGTGGCCACCTGATAACTTTAACCAGCTCTTGTTCATTAATCAGAGGCCCCAAAAATCTCTATAGCCTTATAGGAGACACCCCAACTAAAGTTCATATGGCTGAGATAACAATTCATTGATGCTGATCTGATGGTATATTCATGCCTTCAAATATAAAATTGGGATTGTTTATGATGATAAATATTTTCTTTGAGGTCCAGACACCTGCCTTTTTCTTGTGCTCCAGCCAAGAGACTCAAATAAAATCAACATGAGGTTATCAGTCAAATGATAATTTTTAAATAAAAATTTATGTAATGTCCATCAACAAAAGGACCCATGAGCCAATGAGTTATAATTGTTATAACCTAAAAGCAGTTTTTAAACTTAACTGTCAGCCCTATTGCTCATGCTTTGATTATACATGCTTTACACTTTGATTATGCATGCTTTGATTAGAGTTTATTCTTGCCGAAAAGGTGCCAAACCCCAAGGCATCATAAGAAACATACTAAATTCTTTTTAGATTCCTTTTACTGAGATCCACCAGACCTTTTCCAGAAAAGGTTATATGATGCATATTGGGGTCATAATTAACTATACTCAACTGGCCTCAAATGATACCACAGCTGATCTCTCTGCTAAATAAAAAGGTAAAATTAATAAAACAGGCCATCCTCCCAAAATCAGATGGCATTAGACATTCTAACAGCACAGGAGGTACTTATAAAATTATAAAACCTAAAGGCATATATGACAAATGAATGACATGTCAGTTTCTAAAATTCTCTGGGCCTTATCATTATCCTCCTTAGGAGAAACCACTACTAAAATTATACTCATAAATACCCTGTTGATTCTAATATTTGACCCCTGCATACTTAATTGATTCTTTGCCTTTGTCTCCTTTAGACTTAAAGCTATACACCTACCCAAAATGAAAATGCCTGCTCTCTGCTGAGGGCCATTAGTTAAAAGCTCTGCAGAGTATCTCTGACTGCCATTCAATTACTTCAACCCCCTCCAGCCTGAAGAAGTCAGATCAGTCTCCACCCATTATCCCTCATGACAGTTCGGGTTACTTCTTCAGAGAAAAGTACTACAGGCAGTTAAGTTAGTTAAAAATATTACAGGCAGTCAGACAGGCCTAGGGCCTCAAAGGAGCCAGCACAGAGGACCAGATGTGTTGTGACTGTGGAGGAGACAGATACCTTCCATGGTGGGTCAGATCCCAAGACAAAAGTCTGAACTTGGCCCTCAAACCCCATAGGGAGACCTTCTTAATATGGCTTTTTGTGTTTTCAACAACAGAGATAAAAATCAAAAGGACAAATAACAATCTAACCTTTTAGCAGTGACACTTGGAGCTCTCAGACAGGTAAACCAAGACAAGGTGGAGCTTCCCACGCCCCTCCCAGACCATGTTCCAAGTGTGACAAAAAGGATGCTGGGCAAGCTAATGCTCCTTCTGCAATATCAAGGGCAATTGGAAGGGTGACTGCCCTAGCCACCAGAAAGCAGTTAAACAATCCTCAAAATCCTTGCCCTTACAGGAGATCTCATCACCACTGCATTCATCTCTGGCCGACCTACTTGTACTTGCTGCTGAAGACCAATGGGGTTTGGGGTCCACGGCCCCCCATTAAGGTATCATTCACAGAGCCCCAAGTCCCACTGGAGGTCTCAGGTAAGACATTCTCTGTAGTTGTGGACATAGAGGCCATATATAGTGTTCTTCCTGAGTTTTCAGGCCCTTGTATTAAGTCCTCAGTCTCTGCAGTAGGTGTTGATGGCCAACCTACATAGCCTCTGCAGACAGGGCCTATTCCATGCAGGTTCCAGACTCTCTTCTTTACCCACAGCTTCCTAGCAATTCCAACATGCCCCACACCCCTTTTAGGTAGAGATCTTCAGAAGCTCAATTCCCTTCTCCCTCCCCACAGCTCTCATCCTCCAGCCACCTTCACAGGTGCCTCAAAGCCATCCCCTCCCTCCCCTTTTCTCTGGTCAATCCCATAGTTTGGGATACCTCCAATCCCACCCACGCTACCCATGCCATGCCTATTTTAATTCATCTCAGGGATCCTTCAATTTTTCCTTGTGTTCCCCAATATCCCACAGCTCCCAAACATTTACAGGGACTTAAACCTATAATCCAGTGCCTTTTAGACAATGGTTTTCTTAAACCTACCCATTCAGCCTATAATATTCCCATTCTCCCAATACTCAAACCTGATGGGTCTTACCATCTAGTGCAGGACCTTAGGGTAATCAATAACGCTGTTACCCCAATCCACACAGTGATGCCAAACCCTTATACCATGCTCTCTCATATACCCCCACCACTCACTTTAGTCGCAGATCTTAAAAATGCCTTTTTTTTTTACCATCCCCCCACACCGATTGTCAGGATTCCTTTGTGTTTATGTAGACTGACCCTGACACTCTGAGGTCTCAACATCTTACACCTGTCATCTCTATAGTAAAATCTCTCCTCAGAGACACACACCACCCCCTTCCTTTCCTATTCATCAATTTGGCAGACACACCCCTGGTCAAGGCTGACAGGTAGATTTTACGCACATGCCCTGCCACAAAACTCTCAAATATTTCCTCACCTTTGTTTGTACTTTTTCAGGATGGATAAAAGCCTTTCCCACAACCAGGGAGACTGCTGATGTAGTTACTAAACTTCTGTTACAGGAAATCATCCCAAGGTTTGGTTTACCTCAGAGTATTCAGTCAGATAATGGTCCAGCCTTTATTCCTCAGCTCTCTCAACAGGACTACAACTAACATGGAGTGGCCCCTACCTGATCCTCCTTGGAACATCAGTGGTGGTCAAGGCCTCTGGACTGCCATCCTCGTTCCACATCACTCAAGCTAACCGGTGCCCTCCTAACCCTAACTGCCATGATTCTAAACATTCTGAGTGGTCATCTTCTATCTCCTGTCTCCATCTCACCAAGGCCCCACAGCCACAATTTTCAGGCTAGGTCATGTTTTGTTATCCTATTTGGTTCCTGATTCCTTACATTCTATTCATTAATTTTTCACTATAACTATCTTAGTTCTCTCCAGCCTCAGCTGTTTAGTTAAAAATGAGGCTCCTATAGGCCTAAAATCTTATGTCACTTATAGTGACACAGCCATGGCCCTCCTCACCCCTGCTCTATAATTTCCCAAATATGATTCAATCATCAGGCCTTATATTTCTCATGGTTCTTATTCTTTCCTGCTCAACTCCTGGACCAAAGACAAGTCCTATCTACCCACACTCTTACTTTTACCCCTTCCGATAGGGGAATAATTATTACCTCTCATAACTTCACTCCTCCTAGCCTCACAGTTATTTTTCAGATGCTACCTCACTGTGGCCCTGATGGAACAGCATATTTAGATCAAAGACACTTTCCTTGTATCTCTTCTGGGTCCTTAAATATGATAGTGGCCTGCCTCCTCATAGCACCTTGTCTCTTTGTTTTTCCAATCTAGGATGTGAGCATTCACCAGTGATAAAGTTGTCCTGGCTGAAACACCTGGTACCAGCTTCTGCATGGGCATCACCATCATCCTGTCAACCTTCCTGAACCCCAATATGGCATCTCCTGTCAGCATTAAGTAGTAAGAGAGAGACTTTGCCCTTTTCCTAACAATAAAAAGATGGGAATGAAAGAGTTTTGCCCTAGAATACATTGCAGAACATTATGGCAGTGGAAGGCTGAATCAGGATGTTTAAACTGAGGTCACTTCTTCCTTCCCCTATTACAACTTCCTTTTTCTTTTTCCAGTATGTGTGAAGCTAGTTCCAATCACCTCCTCATGTGTCACCAATGCCTGTCCTAAGTACCACCCCTGGTCAGACGTTTTATATATATATATATATATATATATATATATATATATATATATATACTCATGTTCTGGTCAGAGAAAACCAGACCTTTGTTAGTAGTGGGCTTCTTTCCACATCCTTAAAATAAAGGCCATTCTTACTTTTATATTTTGTTCTTTTATTGTGCCAAAAAATGCTAACAGTAATAATGCCTTTGCTTCAAATCTATAAGTGTATTTGTAATGATTGATTTGTATATTTTTGCTAAATCTAGCATCTGTTTGCTTCCCCCTCATATCACAGTGTAAGGGTCAAATTTTCCTGCTTCTTTATGTGTTACATAAAAATTTTTTGGAACCTGGCATTATAGATCATATATTGTAGTAATTCTGAGTACTCCTGCCCTCCTCCCATGGCTTCTTACTGCTATGTGTTCAGTCAAGATTGTCTTATTTTAGTGAAATCTCTTATCTCTGCCTACTAGTGTTACACCTCTGGTGGTGCTTTTCAGGTTGGCACAGGTTTGAATATACCCACAATAACCTTGTGTTTTAGCTACTGTTTTCTCATTGCTGAGACAAAATACCCAACACCAAAGTTAAAAGAGGAAAGGTTTATTTATCTCACAGTTTGTGGAGGTTTCAGTCCATAATCAGCTGGTTCTGAGGCAGGGTGGCATGGCAGAAGGGTGACAGTTCATGGCCATGGGAGATACCAAAATTAACGAGAGCAAAAATGGAGAACAAGGTCCCTTTTTACCCTTTTTATTTGATCTAGACTGCTGGGATTAGGGCATTGCCAATCCAATCAGTGGACTGATCCAGCAATCACCTAGCCTTAATCCCAATACCTTTAACCCCAGAATTGCACAATGAATCAGTCACAAATCTAGATTCAGCTAGTTTGGAAAAAGCCTGTCCCTCATTAGTGCATGAGGCTTTGGGGGGTCATCTAGACAACAACCATAATGCCTTGTCACCTTGAGATGCCAATGATACTGTTAAAATTCTCTTACACTCTTTTTCTGACCACAGATAACTATTAAATACAGTTAATTTCCAAGTTATCTCTTTATTATAAGCAATATAGTTTATGTTGTAATAATCATCTTGTTTTCCTCTACAAACAAATCAAATTGTAATTTCTTCAGTGAATGAATATTTTCTGATGTCAGTATTCTCATTTTAAAAGAATTCCACTTGATTTTCCTCTTTAGTTCTCTGCTATGTAATAGCCAACTTTGTTGGTTATCTTCACTAGGTCTATAAGCTCTTTTCATCATAGTGCACTGTCCTGAGGAATGCTCTCATGTTCAAAGTTCTGCATGTTCTGTTGTAAATGAAGTCAATACATTGGAAAGAAGTTAGGTGCTAGCTCTTTTACATTTTGCCAGCAGAATTTTGGAGCTAGGGCCTTTGAACTGGCAATAGGGACCATGATAAGTATTTCCATGAGTGATAGCCCTGATCCTGGAACTGAATACTGGTGTGACAGGCAGCTGGGCCAGTTAGAAATATTACAGGCCGTCAGACAGGGCTGGGCCCTGGAGGAAGCCAGCACAGAGGACCAGATATCTGATGACCTTGGAGGGAACACACACCTCTTGCTGCGGGCCCGATCTCAAGACAGTAGGCAAAACAAATGCAACCACACCCTAAATATAATCCTTAGGGATTATCTGGATCACCTTGAAATCAGGAGTCACCATTCCAGTCCAAGTGACTTGCTTCCCCACTTGTTCTTAATGTAATCAATTTCACTTAAACTATTGATCTCATTGGCTAACTATAGTTATGTCCCACCTTGAACCCATGGTTTTACTCTATAAAAGTTCTTGGAAAAGACAGAGTCTTGGGCAACCCGCTGAGGACACCCTTCTGTCTCTCTTCAGACAGAGACTGTCTTTCTCTCAATAAATATATCCTACCCTTCACTTCCATTGTTCCTAAAATTCATTCTTCGATTTTAGAGAACATGAGCTCATACTGGACTTAGTAGGTCCAGAGTCTCATTCCTTATATCACTGGCACAAGGGTTTCCAAAAGCCAAGAGATGAAAACAGAGATTGTGGGAAAGCAAACAGGAAATATGATATTGGATTAGAATTACAACTATCAGAGTTATAATTACACCACACAAATATACACACTCACACACAAATACACACCTGCATATAATGGTTCATCTGTTGCATTTCTCTGGCTTTCTTTATGCTTTAGGAGGTTTTGTGAGATATAGTACCTCTTGTATAGTTGTAATCATTATGCTAATCATGTACGTGACTATGTATTTTACCTTAAAAGAGCCAAGTACTAATTCTCACTGCAAGACAGTTGGCTCTTCTTGGCCATAAGTGTGTATGCAAGGTTATTCCCTCACTTGAAAAGAGGACCATATTAATGAAATGAGTTTTCATTAGACTAATAGTTTTAAGGGGGTGTAAACTCTTTATGTCCTGATAACTTTTCAGAGATCAACTTTATATAGTTTCAAAGTTACATATAAACTTAGTCTTGGAGAAGCCATAAAATTTTCATGGATATGAATTTTCTTTTTGAATAGGATTTATGATGTGCATGATTCTCAACTTGACATATGCTTTTCTCTGTTAATGAACTGTTCACACTATATGTGGCAGGAAGCAATGAAAAATAAAAAGCAAGTGATGCTAAAAGGAGGCTTTATAAAAACCTACGAGTGTAGATTTTCATTATTGTCTTCATGTAAAATATGAAGGTTAATATTTCCTGCTTTTTGAGAAACTTCCAAATACCTGACAGGGAGGAGAGGAAAAGAACTGCAGGAGGCTTTGGGGGGTCATCTAGACACCAACCATAATGCCTTGTCACCTTGAGATGATAATGATACTGTTAAAATTCTTTTTCTGACCACAGCTAACTAAAGGAAGTAACTAAATCAAAAAATATTGTGGAGGTAAGAAAGAAAATTATTTAAAAGACATTGACTTACTGGGAACTTGGCCAAGATCCCCAACTGCCTGTATGAGGGGTACAGAAAAGGATAAAAGAAGAAACAGATAAATTTAGTAATGCATGATGGGACTGGAAGGTCAGTGCCTTGGGATAGGCAAAGACCCAGATGCTCCAAACCAGCCACTATTTATTGGGTGTGTACAGTGCAGTGAATGTATTCAATGGTAGGAGGGGCTAGCAGAAGATTCCAGGTCAGGAGAAGATTCACAGATGGATGACACTGCAGGCAATGGGTAATCCTGAGATGACTCAAGAGGGTAGAGATGATCTTATGCTAAGAAAGATATTACACTGGAGGTTTCTTTTCTTTTCTTTTTTTTTGTTTTAGTAGTTTTTGTTTAGTCTTAGTGGGTGTGAGAGGATGGCCCATCCCAAGAGTTAATGGGAAATCTCTAAAGAATGATACCATATTGTCATAAACTCCATTTATCCCTTAGGGAGGTATGCAAAATTAACCATTGTGAATTTGTGTTTTCCTATATTGACTTTTTCTGTGGTACAAATTATGAAAAGCAGGAGTTTCAAAATGATATATGCTACAGTGAATATTATGCATATATTCTTCATTTTTAAATAACACATACTCCTCATGATATACTAATCACACAGAAAATGTAAACATTGGGACTTGTCATTGTGAAGTTTATTATACTCAAGCACATCTGTGTATCAAATTAAAAGCATGTATAGTAATTGTCGGTAATAGTGTCACAGGCAGCTAAGCTAGTTAGAAATATTATAGTTAGTCAGACAGGCTGGGCCCTCAAAGAAGCCTGAACAGAATGTCTTGTGACCTTAGAAGAGACACATACCTCTTGCTGTGGGCCAGATCTCAAGACAGAAGGCAAAACAAATGCAACCACACCCTAAATATAAACTTTAGAGATTAGGTGTGGATCACCTTGAGAAGCCAAGAGTCACCATCCCAACCCCCTACAGGAAGAGTCACTGATCTGTAAAAATGCTCACTTGCTCATCTGTAAAAATGACTCGCTTCCCTATTTGTCCCTGATTTGGTCAATTCTGCCTGAACAATTAATCTGATTGGTTGATTATAGTTCAATCCCACACATGCCCATCTGCCTTGCCAGTTCCCAGTTTTCCCCACTTTAGGCCCACCTCTCCTCATGGTTTTACTCTATAAAATTCCCTAGAAAAGATAGAATCTTTGGCAACCCACTCAGGCCCCCTTTTGTCTCTCTCTCAGGCAGATGCTTTCTTTCTCTCAATAAGTATTTCTACTCCCTTGTTCCTAAAATTCATTTTTCGATTTTGGAGAACACGAACTCATACCAGACATATAACAGGTCTGGAATCTAGTTCCCCTATATCAATAGTGACCATGTGTTATGATGTAGATCTAAAATGCCTACCAAACACCTCAAGTGTTCAGAGATGTTGCTTTCAGAAAGCAGTTGGGTTATGAAGACCCTGACTTCACGGGAAGATTAGTTCATTGATGCCTTTGTAATTTTATAGTGTTATTGGCTGGTGATAAGGGTATATGAGCTCAGGCCTGGCTGAAAGCAATGGGTGGTGGGGCTGTGACTGTAGGGTCTGTATCTTGCTGCCAGCCCCTTCCTCTCTAGTTCTTTCTTTCTTTTGATTCCTGGTCACCATGAGATGAGTCTTCCCTCACGTTCTTCTGCTATCATGTTTCCCCTTGGAGCTGGCTGTCCTTGAACTGAAATCTCTGAACCTGAGACAAAAGTGAATCTTTCCTCCTCCAAGTGTTTTTTTTTTTTTTTCCCTTCTGCAGAAATTTGTTGCAGTAATGTAAAGCTGAATAACACACTGTGTACAATGCTTGGAATGAATCTAATACTTTTTCATATTCCAGAAACATATTGAGTTTAGATTCGTAGTAGCTAATGGCTGTCCAGAGGAAATTTTTGGAAGCTTATGGAATATGAGAAATGAACAACAAAGTTATTGAGGAGAAGCATTTCCATCATGAAATCTTTAAAAATGCTAATCAAAATCTAGTTATCATTTCTGAAGCTAGAAAGCCACATTGGCAAATTCCCCACAGTACGTATTCTAAGCTCTGCCACTCAGGTGGAACTGTTTGAACACTTACATTTTGTGCTTCACTTCTTTCCTTTTCCTGAGTTCATTCCATTTTTATCTGTACCTTCTAGAGTGATCCTCCTAGCTTTGAATAATTCACCATCTAAATAAAAGTAACGACATCAAAGAATCCCAGACTTAATACACTCCATTCGAGTGTGGGCTCCCACGGGTTGATCTGAAAGAGGCTGAAGAATTAATCACCCTGGAGAAGAGCCGCCAGCTTTTCATATGTTTAATGCTCAAGTCACTTTCACAAAAACACTCTCCTTCCCTTTTGTTTTTGTGTTTAGTTTTTTAAACACTGTCATTTTGTTTCCGCTTCAGATCCAGATCCCCGGGATGTCTTGGCACTAAGCACATGTAAAACAAATAAACACCTTCTTGCACACTCTAACAAGTGCAGCAATTAGTCTTTGAGCACAGCTTGCTCTCCACCACGGCACCTCATTTGGTGCCGGTTGTTACTGTAGGAGAACAACTTTGAATCAGCAACATTTGTTTGATTCTCCGGTTCCCACCCTTGTCAGCAAGCGGCTTCTGTGCATCCTTTTCAAATCGCAAGTTCTGTGCCCCTTCAAAATGAGCTGCTACCCAGAAAACTGCACTTGACTCCTGCATGTCACCTTGTCACTCTCTCACGGAACTTTCAGCTGTGGGCGATCTTCACTCCATATGGGGTGTAATGACTACTTGCTATGCTGTGAATTACCGATGATTTCCGTCTGGACATTTTCTTTCTTTTTGTTATACAATGCTATAAATTTGCTATTAACAATCTTTTAAAAAATTAACAATCTTTAGTAAATATTTACAAGCAGCAAAATATCGTGCAAAATAGCATTTGTTGGATACCCATGCAAAACATCATTTGTTGAGTACCCAAGATAGTATATTTATTAGTCAAATGGAAGGACACACTGCTACCATTATGTTTATACAACAGAGAAGCTAAGGATTTCTCTGAGTTGCTCTAGAACTTGAAAAGTTGGACATGAACCCTTATCTAGTTTTACTACTAGTAAATATTATTATAATAAATATATTATTATATTTTCCCATATTCTTTTATTTCTGAAGTGCTGGATTTTTTTTTGAAGAGGAGGAGGAGAAGAATTAAGGAAACACAAATACAATGTATTTTAAAATATGGTTTAGTAAGTTATGAAGCAGAATGATCATCATCATTGGTGATAGGCAATGGATTGTATTTTCTTGTGAAAATTAATATTATTTGGAAGTTGAATCAAGTGTTTCAAAATACACGAAAAATTTCCATTGAGCTTTATTTTAGGATACTAACATCTACATTTTCTTGACATTATTGGTCAATTCTCCCTATATGATTTCTTTAATAATGCAAGATAAAAACACATAAGGAATGTTGAATTCTCATTCCATTCTAGTTATGGCTCTGGGGATAATTGTGGGACTTAGGGTCAACTGAACACTCAGTTGTTCATATGCAGTTAGTATAAAATGGTTAATCTAAATGGTTTTCTAAAGCCCTGTATAGTTCTAAAATTCCACAATTTTTATTCATACTGAATAATTTTTTAAGTTGGAGGATTAATTTTTCTTAATGATACTACAAATAACTTTGATTCTTCTGTGTAAATTAAAGATGTCAATCATTCATGTAGTGAGCAAATATTTATTGCAACTCTAATATGTGCTAGGCATTGTGTGGGAAGTGAGGTAAAACAAATGCAATAAACGTGACACACTTGTTTTGCCCTCAGAATCACTATGTTCTAGTATAAGAGGCAATCATGGAAGTAATCAGGAAAATAATTACACAACATGGTATGTAGCAAGAAAGAAACTAAAGGGTGAGGTAGAAAACATCACCGATGTGGAGGGAGGTACTTTACACAAGATAACAGGATTAGCTTTGCAAATTTTGATTTTTTTTTAAAAGTCTCACACCGAATTAATCAGGGTTTTGCTAGAGATGTAACATGAGATATACAAATGTATAAGAAATGACAAGATTGGCTTGTGATGGTCAGACACAGCCGGATGAGGAAGCGTGCAGAGGGGGTCTGCACACTGGAGGCGGAAGGATTCAATCCAAGGTCTGGAGCTCACCCCAGTGTCTCGGGCAAGTCCACAGCAGCAGGCTGATGGGTCTGCGACACAAGGCTGAAAGCTCTAAGATGAAAGGCTGAAGAATCTATGCCGGAAAGCTGAAGAGTCTGCGCTGGAAGCCAGGAGATGACGACGTCCAAACCAAAGGTGAAGACTGGAGCTTCTCTAAAGAATAGAATGCATTTGTCCTTCCTCCTTCTCTTTTATATCTCAAGGTGATGAGCCACCCTAGGGTGGGTCTTCTTCTACACCCTTGGGTGTAGAGTTGCTGAACCCATTTAGTTAAGCTTCTAAATGTCTCAAGTTGACACAATCAATCAACTACTACACACACTTTTAACTTTATTGTGCTCCAATTTTCTGATCTTCAATTAGAAGCAGACAGTGATAGTCCACTTATAAGTTCACATATTTAAGGGTAGCTTTTGTCTTCCTCTTTCTAAATCTTTTTTTATTTTAAAGAGAAAAATAAAAGCAACAACAAAACAGATTTTCAAAACATGTCAGTAGGAGAGTTGCAATAATTAATATATTGCATAGTGTTATCTTCATAGCTTTTTATCTTTTTGAGACAGAGTTTTGGTATACAGTTCAGGCTGGCCTTGAACTCACTTTGTAGCCCAAGCTGGTCTTGAATTTGGAGCAATGCTTTTGCCTCAGCCTCCTAATGCTGAGATTACAGGTGTGTGCCACTATGCCTGGCACAAATTTTGATTTTTAAGACTGTTGTAATCAGAAAAGTCACACTGACTATTCTTTGTGTAGTATCATTCTTTTGGGAAGAAAGAATAGTAGTATGGGAAGACTGAGGTTTTGTTTCAGAAAAGATGAGTGAAAATATGTCTTTATGTTTGGATCTGAAATGTCCCCCAAGACCCATTGTTAAAGTTGTAACCCCCAGCTTGTAGTGGTAATAGCAAGTGGGAAAAACCTTTAGGAAATGTGTCTTAGCAACTTTCCTTGTGACTGAAACAATACCTGACTGACACAATTTAAGGAGTAAAGTTTATTTTATTTTGGTTCATAGTTTTCAAAGACTTTGGTTCTTAGTTGATTGGTTTCAAGACAGGACAGCAATGGGCACAGGGGAGAAGTTCCTCATGGCATGGCTATGGGAAAGCAGAGAATGAAGGGAGGAGTAGGGAAGAAATAAATCATTCCATGTCATCCTCCAGTGACCCACTCCTTTGGACCCTATCCCCCTTCCTAACAGTAAGTCAGCAATAAACTCATTGGTAGATTAATCCTCTGAGGATTTCCACAGCCTTATGATTTAATTACCTCCCTAATGTTCAGGAGGCTTTGAGGAACGTCTATCCTAAATCATAACAAGGTGAGATCTTTGGGGGCATGCCCTTGAAGGAAATGTTGGGACCCTGAGCTTTTTTTCTGTCTCTCTGTCTCTACCTCTCTTTCTGTTCCATGTCTTCCACTAGAAGAACATATCTCTACCACCATATTCTTCCACTAAAATATACTATGCTGGCAAAGGGCACAACGCAAAAGTGTCAAGTGACTGTGAACTGAAATCTCTGAAACCATGAGCCAAAATAAAACTTTCTTTTTTCTAAATTGATTATTTTAGATATTACAGAGCTAACACAAAGTCACTGCATGGCTTGGGGAAGTCTCAGTCTCTTGGGACGTGTTTCTTCTCTGTTACAAAGCTTCTGGGCCTAGCTTCTCACTGAACTGCTAAGAGGTGCAGTAGTTCACAAGGCAGAAAATCTCCTTACCACAACTCTTAAATGAATGCTCAGCTTTAAAAAAATATTACCAGTGAGAGAAACATTTGAAAGTCATCAGAAAATTCTTCCTCTTTTCTTAATTTTAGCAACATGCAAGAAAAGCTGTGAGTCAGAAAAGCACAGTGAAAGATCAAGCTGGAATTAAGTGTATCAGGCTGTTGAATGAAGGCAGATTGCTGTGGTCATTTTCTTTTTTCTTCAGTCTAATTTTTTCCACTATATCTGCAAAGTGGTCCTTCTCTAATGTAGGGGATTTTAGATATCCTACAAGTTGTGAATAAGGCTTTCTTTCAATTTCCTCATTGAAATAAGCTAGAGTTTAAGTAGAATGGAATGCTGGGTAGTCTTTCTGCATTAACACTGCAAAAGCCCATAAATATCACTTGTGAAATAGTCCTGTGAATGAACATCCCTTCAACTGGAGTTACAGCACAAATTCAGTAGTAGCTATTTAGAGTGTTCAATTCCCAGCATGACAATTTATGATGGGCTTCATCTCTTTTCTTATGGTACAAACTCCATCTAGTTTTTCTAGTTACTAAACCAATAAGAGAAGCTTCTTACTTATTGCCCATTTACTATATCAAAGAGAATCCCATCTTGTCCATTTCCTTGAAAATGTTATTAGCAAAATGCCAAGGCAAGTGTTTTGTGCAGATAGGACTGCATTTGATAACAGCATTAGCAGATTCTTATTGGTTCTGCATATAGCAAAAGCTGGAGTCCCTTGACAAGACTTATCCAGTTTAGCCTATGGTAACACTAGGATGTCTGCATCTATAAATGCATAAGTCAAGTTTAGACTTTAAAAATGCTATTTGAGAGCTACAGCTATATTTGCTCTGGGAAAACAGAGTAATTTCTGTTGCTTTATGGTATAAAGTCAAATCTATACTTGTGGGAATATGTAATAGAGTGAGTTGTTTCCATGGTCTTGGTTTCCATCCTAGTAGAAATTACAAATTTCCATATTTATGTTTCTGGTTTCTGATAAGAACAAGGAGAAACTGGTATCTTAAGCTTTTGGTTTCTAAGAGAGCCCTCTCCACAGATTTGTGTGTGTGACTAAACTCAATTCTTCAGTGGAGAGCAAAGGTTCATCTGTAAACTATTGTCTACCTGCAACTTTAGTAACCTTAGACATTTTACATGACTTTTATCTTAATTGGCCTTAAAAGAGTTCCAGAAATCAAAATACATGTATTCTTTTGCTTCTGTTTGGAAAAAGGTACTTGTATAGAGAACTCAGGGGAATTTTTTCTGTACAACACTTGTACAAAACCTATTGTGTTTAACATTCTGGTACTGATATATTTGGTGATGAAAACAATAAAGAAGAAACATTAGAGTAGTTTTCTAAAGAATTTATTTATAAAATCATTTATTGCACCATACTTTGATTTGTATATAAATCAACCCCTTTCTCCTATTTTTGTCAAAGTTTTGAACACCTAGTATGTGTAAGGAATTATGCTGAGAAGCACCACCCTAAAATTCCAAATACCGGTGCTTCCAATTGGCTTTAATTGACCTCAGTCCTTGAACTTAAATTGAAGAGGGAATGAATAGTCACAATGCATTACAAGTGATTCTTGGAGAAATTAAAAGATAAACTAGAAGAAATAAAAAACCCTCATTTATATAGAGTCTATTGATTCTGTCGCTAAATGGGCTTTTGAAAGTTGATTATTCTAATTAGTCATCATGAAGCTACTGGCTAAGTTAAGTAAATTATTACCATGGCAAAAACATCCTTGCTTTCATAATTAAAACTAATCAAAGCATCATTGGTGTAAAGAGGCACACATCTTTACAATTCAACACATGCTGTATTTCTATGGACAAAATCTCTTTCCGTTTGCCTGGAGATCTAGGTACACTGCATAAGAGGTGATGATACTTCGGTGTCAATAGTTCTTATATACTACGTGGTCTTTAGAGGAATGCATGACCGCCATGTATTTCCCAAAGCATTTCTGGGATTTGGAAAATTATCACTTACTTAACTGAAGTAAATATATGATGGAGAAGATTTTGAGAGCATCCTCTTTTCTCTCATGTCATTTCATTCTCACAGAAAATATTGTTTTGTGGAAATATTATTCATTAGAAAGCATTATTTGTGTTTATATTGTCTATACACATGCATACTTATATTCATATACTTTCTTTTCTTTTTTTTATTGAGACAGGGTCTCTTTATGTAGTTCAGGCTGGCCTTGAACTTACTATGTAACCTAGGCTGGCCTCAAACTTGCAGTGATCCTCCTGCCTCAGCCTCCACAGCTGAAATTACAGGCATGCACCACCCTTCCAGTCCATACACTTTCATATATATGGTGCATTTACACACAAGTATATTTTACGGATATGGTGAAGGCCGATATTCCTTCCTGTACTAAGTGCTATGAAGGCAGGGAGCAAAAATAGAGGTAATGTTTGGTAAAACCCATGAACTAAAAGCTAAACCTGCGTCTTGTCTGGGAAGTCTTCTGGAACAAGTTTTTGAGATCAATTTTGAAGGGTAAAGAGGATACTTGAAGGCATACATAAGGTCAAGGACATTACAACCAGTTCTAAACGTATGTGATAAAGGGTAAATATGAGTAGGGTTACAGCTCTTGATGTATTCGGTGATAAAGAAGTACTCCTTCTGGCTGCAGTGGGGATCATTCCTGCTAGATAGCCATCAGGATTCCATCACCAGCCTTTAACAAATAGGAAAATGAAGATTCTTCAGTGTAAGATGACATATGTTCTATTTGTACCTGTTTGAAGATAACTCTCCCTTTTATTCTGGACAAATAAAAGCAGAAATAAAAATGCATTACTATCACTCATTGAGATACCTGTTGTTTTCCAGGTCCCTTATGATTACATTTTCAAAGGTGTATAATTCTCTTTGTCTAAGTGAAGATAGAATACTGGTCCACATGGCAGAGATGCTGGAACTAATCAAACTTCCACAAGATAGTACAGGAATAGTATTAATAAATTAGCTTGCTTAATTCAACCTGTATAAAATTATATTGTCTTTGTTTGTAGATTCAAAAATTGGGGCACAGATGTCACAAGATAGGAATTTCTTCATAAAGCTCTATTTCAATTATCTTTGCTTTCCAACTATCTTCAAGGCAGTCAACAGTTATTCCAGGGGCTTCTCAAATATTAGTCCTAAATTAGATAAATTATTTTCACATGTTTGAATTCATCAATATAATTGTTTTCTATTTCTTTACTTCTGTGTCTGATATATGCTATTTTTCTTATGTATGAGGTTAGAACATTCAAAGTCATTTTTATTTCCTTTCTTATTCACTTTCGTTATCAAATTTGTTGCTAAGCTCTATTACATTTTTTCTATCAATTATATTTTACGTACCCTTTTATTTCCATTTATAGTTCCCTAATTTAGGGCTTCTAAGTTTTTTCCAAATTATATTTTACTGAGCATTGCTGATATCTTTCTTCATGGTGTTTCTCATAATTAAAGCACTCTCCTTCTTTAAGCATAACTATGTAAATTCATCTTCCAAAACACCATGTCATTTTTCTCTGATAATATACAGCTAACCAACTTTAGCTTTCTGTGCCTGAATTCTGAATCTCAGCCATGGGATCCTGAAGTTTAACCTTTTGCATTGTTCCTATATCACTACTGTCTTCTCAGATAAACTATAATTTGTAACTTCTATGAATACAGGAAATGGATTTCTTTTCAATCTTGATATGTAGCCTAGGCTGGCCTCAAACTTGCAGTGATTCTCCTGTCTAAGTTTCCATAGTGCTGGAATTACAGGCATGTTGATAGAAGCTTAATAAACTCATAATTATTTGAAAATAATTTTTTTCAAAACCATAGAAAAATAAAGGTAACCAGGCCTCAACAGTAGCTCCCACTCTAATTCAAATGGTACTAAAGTTTAAAAACACAAATTATAGAACAAGATAGAGTTTAGAGTGTATCTTGATCCTCCTACTTGGCCATACTAGTCAAGTTGTTTAAGGTTGTTATTTTTTTAATTTGTGAAATTGGGATAATTTCATCAACCTCTGACTGTTCTTACAAAGCCTAAATCAGGTACTAAAACAAACCTGCTAGCTAAATATGTGTACATTGTTAATATTATAACTACATATTATAGATAAGTGTCTAATACTCTGAATAATCTATTTTTTATTTTATTATTTTATTTTATTAAGAGACTTTTTATTTTATTAAGAGACAAACATTTAGAGATTAAACATCTTACTCATGGTTGTATAGCTCATAAACAGTGGGATAGAATTTGAACCCAACATAAACTTAAAGAATTATGCTCCTCACAGGTCAACTATAATATATGTATTTAACACAATGCCTAGCTCATATTGAGTATTACATTTGTGACAGCAAATTTTTTGCTTAAACTTTGCAAGCCTGGTAATGTATAGATTCGTGCTAGTCTGCCTGTCTATTACTATCACAGGTATTCATAAACTCTGCTACATTGGTAGATTTCTCCTTTTTACACTGTTGGCAGCAATCTTTGGGTGGGTCTTTCACACCCGGAACCACACGGATGATTCAGTGTGGCTGGATGTTACAAATTGACCATTACTTAATCCACCACATGCTATACACGTCTTTGCTGTGGAATTAACTAGTATCCTGATCGTCTTGATCATTGTGTTAATCACTTCATGTGTTAATTCTCTACTTCTATAAAGAGGGGAGGAAACTGAGTCATTGTGTTATTACTTTCTATTGTCTCTCTCAAAACTTTCAGTTTAGCCCTAAGTAAGGAATTAGAACTCTAGATAATTGCATGTATTTTTGTTTCTTACAAAAACAATCCTTATAGGAACATTCATTTAGTTTTCAAGTATTTTAGCAATTATATAGTTCTTTAACATCTATATTTATGAACATTTTATTCCTTTTTTATCTAAAGCCTTTTTTTTCTAAAAATAACTTGCAAATATCTTATAGGTGGGGTTATACTTCTAACAGGGGTTTTAGTCCCACAACATCTTTCTTTTTTCATAAATAAATAAGGGGACAATTTAACAACAACAGAGTGAAGGAACAGAATGTGAGTGTGTGACAGGATGGACATATCTATATACTGCTATTTTCACCGGAATTCTTCTCTTTGTTTCAATAATAAAATTATTAATAATTTATTGGAACCTGTCTCGTGAATAATTAGTCAAATAGTACTGAAAAAGAATCTAAGAGTAAGATGTTTACAGAATAAGAAATCAAGAATTTAAGCTTTGATCATAATTACTGTGTTTGGAAAGTGACAGTGTGCACCGCTCGGTATTTCCACCACTCAGAGACCAGCAATGGCAGCTATGATGAGTTACCTGAGCTGTGCTCATCTGTTTAAGCTTTTCCATCCCACAAAACTGTCCGGTTACTATGGCAACTAGAAGTCTATAGCATCTGTTTCAAACCTGTGTGTGGCAGTTTACATGCAAAAAATCCTCTAAACAACTGATATGAGGTTCTGGTCTTGTGTTTGATTAATTTGTATTTTCTTTGTGTACCAGATAGTGTTTTATTTTATAAACTATGAAGTCAAGAAGAGATTGGCTGAAGAGAAATTTCCCTTGAGAGTTTAACCTTAAGCTTTAGAGAATATGGTTTATTAATGTAAAAATGGAGTGCAAAGCTTGGCATCTCAGAAACATTACATAAACACTAATTTCTTCTACAAACTGGGGCAAAGCATTGAATCTTTTGCGATTCAGATTGCTTAGTAGCTCAGTGATTAGTCCTCTCACATGGGAGTGCAAAACTAAATACTAGTTTCTAAAGGAAAATGAGTAGCAATGGAATGCATTTGTTTTTGTAATACTGATTTATAAAAGCTTCTAGTGAGATTTCTCTGAAATGATAAGCTTTTTGGTACAAGTGAACTGCATTATTGCTGGCCCAGAAGAAGAAAGGACATTAGAGTTTCACGTATGATCAGTAAAAGATTAATAGATTTAACTTTCTCAGCAGACTCCTATATATTTCCACAGTCTCACAGTAATCTCCAGTATGTTCTTCAGTCAGTACTTGAGTCACGCTAAGGAAGTGGGGTTGGCATGGATGAGTGTGTTCTATTTGTACATGCGAGACTTCAGTGGCTTTTAAAATCTGACGTTAGTGCTTGTTAAGCAGAGGAATTTCACCTTTCTAGGCTTCTGTTATAATATTTGCAAAACATACATAGGAATATATATTTACTAGGTGGGTTAATTTTATAGACTTTTTAAAATTGTGGTAAAATGTACATAAAATATACACAAAATTTACCATTTTACCAATTACAAATCTACGGTTTAATTTGAAATTTATTCACAATATTGGAAATCATTTTTCTCCACATACAGAATATTTTTGTCTTACAAAAAATAGAAACTCCGTACTCATTAAACAAAATTACTCATTTTTTCCTCTTCCTGGTTCCTGATAACCATCATGTCATTTTCTGTATCTTAAATTAACTATGTTAGACACAACATATAAAGGGGATTATATCTATCAGTCTTTCTGTGGTCAGGTTATTTCAATTAGCATTATTTGATCATGGTTCCTTTGTGTTATATGTGTAAGAATTTTTTCCCTGCTATATTTTGTTTATCCATTTACCCATTATAAACACTACGGTTGCTTCAATCCTTTAGTTCTTTTCAGCTGTTCTGAACATGAGTGTAGATATGTCTCTTTGTGTTCTTCATTTCAATTTTTTTGGGGTCCATATCCAGAATTGGAATTGTTGGATCATACAATAATTATACTTAAAGATTTTGGAGGAATCACCATTCTGTTTTCTATAATAGTTTCAGCATTTTACATTTGTATTGGTAGTGCATGAATGTGGCAATTTCTCTACATTTCTACTTTGCTATTTTTGGGTTAAAATTTTTTATAGTAACCATCTAAAAGATTGTTAAGTAGTGTATCATTGTTTTGATTATTTACACTCCCTGATGTGATGTTGAAGATCTCTTAATGTGCTTCTTGGCCACTTTTATACCTTCTTCAGAGAGTCTGTTTTAGGTAGAATTGTATTTTTCTCCTCCAGTCCTATGTTCAAACACTGATCCTCATCAAGATAAAATTCAGAGATGCAGTCTTTAAAGACATATTCTGCTAAAATGAGTCTTCTGGAAGGGCACCAATCTAATATGGCTGATGTTCTTACTAGCAGGGGGGATTTGAACTCATGTATGTATACACTGTGAAGAGTATGAGAATAGAGGAAGAACAAAGCGATCTACAAGCCAGAGAGAGAACCCTCAGAAGAAACTAACAATGGTCACACCTTGATTTTGTGTTTAATCTCCATTGTCATTATCATTATTGCGTCTTTGAAGTCATCCAGTTTGTGATGCTTTGTTAGAGCAACTCCATCAAGTGAACACAAAGTCCTGCGCACATTTTAAATGAAGTTTTATTGTTGTTGTTGTTGTCGTTGAGTTTTAGGAGATCTTCGTATATTTTTCACATTCTTATCAAATACATGATTTGCAAAAACTTTCATTCCATTTGTATAGATCAAATTTTAAAAATATAAAATACCTTGTTCACAGATGATATTCAAAGATGTCAACATTGGTAATGAATGCACATTTATTATGGTTAACAGATTCTTTTTTAGCATTCTCTCTCTGGGTTTTCCTTTTTACTGTAAAAATGAGGCATCAAATAACAAAAGAATATTTTAACAAATCGGTCTCTGCATTTTAACATAACATATATAATTGTCAACTTCAAGATGACCTAGCATGAACCAAATTGGTCAATCATAGTGTATCTTAATCACCAGCATCAAAGTTTATGTCAAACTGTAAAGAAACATAATAGAATATGTTTAGACCTGCGATAGAGAAAAGTTCAGGGGATTTTATATATATATACTACATAGTTTAATATAGTACAGAAAACATTTTAATACTACCCAAATGGACAGAATTGATTGTAATGCAAATAGTTTAATTAATAAATTCTGAGGTAGACAACATTATTATGTTGATTACAGGTGAAAAAATTCAAAGTTGGTAGCTTTGAAAAATCATACTATTGTTTATTTTCTATAGAGAATTCCAAGTGCAAAAGCTTATAAATGAAACTGGGATTTAGTAGCTGGTGCAGACATTTTCTGCAGAAATATGATTAACTGCACACAGAAATTCAAATTAAATGGTATTTTGGAAACAAAGCCAAATATAAGACAAAACAAAAACTCAAACAGTAAATAAATGAAACTTTCATCTTTATATATCAAACCTGAGTTTTTTCCTGGATAAGTATAGTAACCATATTTATTTTAGAATTGTTTGTAAAATTACCTTTAAAAAAGTATCTTCGTATACATCTACTTGTAAATGACTGAAATTGCTTTCCATTGATATATAACAAATGATCCTATTTCAGTTTTGTCATTCGAAATTAATAACTTAATAAGGAAGCTTTTAAATAAAACATAATTGAGAAGTATATCAGAGAATAAAATGAAAAACATAGAACTTTCATTGGGAAGTTTTCCTATGATACACTGAAAATGTGTATCAGCGATCTGTTGCTTTGATGATCCCAAAACTAATGTCTTGAAACAACAAGCACGTGTTTTCCAAATCTGCAATTTGGGCATCATTGCAAAGAGTATGGTTTGTGCTGGATGAAGTGCCCACTGAATGACTTGACTCAAGACTGAAGGATTCTCTTTCACAGTGACTCCCACATAGGCTGAAAATTGGTAGCCATTAATGTCTGAAAACCCAGTCAAGGTTGAGGGCTGGTACCTTGTGTCTTCTGAATGTGTGGCTCTCTATAGACTTCATGAGTTTCCTCATGATACTGACTAAAATTCAAGAGTGAACACTTGAAGAATAAGGTGGAAGAGGATAGCATTTTTGAGACTTCCCCCAGCAGTAGTCACAAAACTATTTTCCATTTTCCTTTATTGATTAGACTACTGGGGGTGAAACAAATGATTTATAGATTTCTCCTTTTGATGGGGAGTAAAAATCTTCAAGAAGAGTATGTAACCATACCCAGAAAATACATTCTGCTATGTTTTGTGCTGTGGCCACAATTTAGATCCCTCCTGTGCCTAAGTAAATTTATTTCTTCCTCAAGAATTTAAAACATCTCATCTCTGGAATGAGCTTCAGATTCATAGTTCAGTATCTCATTACTTAACCCAGACACAGGTACAGATCAAGGTCCTTGGGTGCACTTCTTGGGGACATTTCCTTGAGTAGTTTTATTCTTGGTTGGAAGATTTCTGAACTAAAGACCCAAGTATACTGCCTGTTGGGACACTTAAGGTGGCTGCTACTATAGGCATTGCTGTTGATAAAAGGAAAACTGTGAGGATTACAGATTCTGAACAGCTCTGAATCCAGCTAGGTGCACATTACCAGTTCTCTTATTAGAGTTTACCCATCTTCTAGATGTTGTTCTGTGACTGTTCTATCCTACAGGTGCTATCTTGGTTCTACCATCTGAACTAGTCATCTTTTTCTACTAGGACACTATGTTTTTAGCCTACTAGCCTTCTAAGCCTGTTTTGTGCATGTTTAGGATTTTTCATCTTCAATTATCTTCATACATTTTCCTTGAACTTGTGTTTCTGCCAGGTGAACAATCTTAAATTTGTGGGTGCTATAGTTTGCACCTGAATCATTGCAGAATGGTTCATATGTTAAATTCTTGATCCTCATCTTGGGGCTATTGGAGTGGTGACGGTGGTGGAGCTAGGGCTAGAGAAGGAAAGTGGCAGATTCTAGTTCATTAGTTCAAATTGTGGAACAGAGGTCTGATTCTTTTCTGCATCCTCACCATGAAGCAAACTTTTTTGGCTTAGCCACCTTCTCCCTTCCAAGATGTGCTATCTCACCACAGGTCCAAAACCAATAGCACCAACTGACCACAGACTCCAAACTCTGACCCAAAAATAGACATTTTTCTCTTTATAAGTTGATTAACTCAGGTATTTCATAATAATAATACAATACTAATGGTGAATTTTCTGTTACTCTTATCTACAGTTGACTACATCAGATGAAACTTGCACTATATATCTTTCTGAGGTAAGAAGTAAGCCCATCTCTGACTTGGGATTCCTGTGAGGGAGCTAGATAATGCTGATAGGATATATGAAACCTTACTGTTTAATGGAAGAGATCCGGAAGCACGCTGTTAAGATGCATAAAGGCCCTTTTGTTGATGTGAGTGATGGCTATGAGACATTGTTTTCAACAAAGCAACTTACAGTCTTTGAGGTTTGATTTTTATTTTGAAGCTGTTTCTTAATTTGAGAAGAATTTTCTCTCTGGAGAACTTGTGATTAAGAAAGCTTTCTATTCTAACACCTAGTCCTGGCTCCTTTATATTTAGCAGTTTATCCCTTAGTTTACGTCTTTCCTCTTGAATTTTAGCAAAGGCAGCAGAAAGAACCCACGTAGTGCTTTCAATATCCTGCATAAAAACCTCCATAGTTAGATCATTAGGCTCAGTGGATGTCTGTCTTTCCTAGTTTTACATAATTGTAAGCATTGCCAAGTTTTCTATTAAATGCACCTTTTCTTTTACTTCCCTTAATAGTTTTCCCCCCACTTTGCTCTCAGGTTTTGTTGTGGCAGCATGATATCTTTGGTATCAACATTTTAATTAGTTATCTCTTTCCAAGTAACAAACCACTACAAAATACAGCAGCTTAAAAACTAAAGTAATTTATTTTGCTCATTAATCTAACATTGGGGTAAGTTTCTGCAGGGAAAACTATTCTTTGCTCCATGTAGTGTTAGCTGGGATCACTTAAGTGGGGACTAGAGAATTGAACATTGTTCATGAATAATATGGAAAAATTAGTACTGGTTTAATTCAACAAATAACATCACTTTATTCTATTGTTGTTCATATACATAGAGTATGATACTGATAATAATACATAATAGTGATTGAGAGCTTTTCTTGTCTCAGGTACCATACACGAATCCCCTTATTTAATTTGTAAGGCAGGAGACATTGTATTCATTCTGCATATATAAATACTGCAGATGAAAGAGCTCAATTATTTCCCCCTGGTCATGGAACTACTTAGGCTAGAGGTAGGATTTGGAAACAAATGATTTGACTGCAGAGAATTTTCTCTTAAGGACTGTGCTAAAGTACTTCCTATTTGTATGTAGCAAAGTCTTGAACCAAAGCCAAATGCAAATTAGACTGTACTTGTTTTATTACAATTTTCATTCTTGCCAAAAAGATAATTAATTTGTTTCTATCTTTGACATGAAATGGTCTCAGTTGACAGTGAATTTTAACTTATCTCTAGTATATGATGAAAGCATGGAACAAATAAAACAATTTTTAATACTAAAAGGCTTGCAGTTGGTATGACCAGAGATTGTTCAATTAAAGCGTAGAAAAGACAAGATTAGTTGTCCTACTTTCCTTTACCTCAGTTCAATACAAGCCAAGAAATATTTCTTAACTATATTCTATATCTGCTATTAACCTCCCAGACACATTGAGGGATGTATAGATGTAAAGTTCAAAATTTGCACTAAGAAGATGTTCACTAGGAGAAGAATTTACATTTTAAGCTTTATGAGTCAATTCACACTGAGTTAGAATTTTGACTGCCACTGACTTGTTATTCGACCTCACACTTATTCATTAAATTTTCTAAGCTTCCATTTCCTATCAGGGAAAATAGGAATGTTTTTAATACCTTCCTTGTATGGCTAATAAAAGAACAGAGTAAAATTATGCTCACAAAGACTTTAGCTTGAGTTCTGGTAAATGGAAAGTATGCAAGAAATTTTAAGAATCATTATTATTTGAACGTATGCAAACATCTCAGTGTTCTTTCTGAGAGATCACAGTAGAAGTAATTTATGGACTTAAATATTATGGAAGATTTTATGCAACTGTTAGCTTTTGAAAGATCTAGAAAACTGGCACTAGAAGGAGATGATAAAGGTGAGGGAAATTAAGATATAAATAATATGTACATTGGCATTGGCATGATAGCATTAGATTTTTAGCAGTGCTATATTAATTGGTTCCTCAAGGTCATTCTTGTTTTTGTGAAACACCCACAGGTCTTTGTCAAAACGTTGCCTTTTTTGTGCATTCTTATTTATGTGATGAAATTAACCTAATGGTCATACATTCTTAGTTATGCTATTTATTGTCCCAGATTTTGGTAGTTTTAATGGATATTATTATGGATATTTTCATGGATATCCATTAATGGATATTATTACATTTTCTGTATGCTGGAAATATTTCTTTGAACTTGTTCACACAGTTCTCTACGATTGCTTAATTTGCATATGTCTTTCTAAGTGAGAACTATGTAATTGATCATTGGTGACAGATAGAATTCGTTAAGATATTTTAACATGTGATAAATTGCTTGTTTCAGAAATATAATTAGTTTTCTGTGCTAGAGGTTGCTCAGTTTACTAATCATCGAAACTATCATTGACATGAATAAGCTTGCTTTTTTTTTTGGTCTGTTTGTATTTTACAATTGCATATCCAGTCATGAGGTCTATTATTCACTGTTTGCTTAACAAATCATGTGTAAGTTCATCATCCATCCTGTTACATGATTTGGATGGCGCAATTAGTGATTGTTGCCCTTTTGATGAGTATGAAGGCTTAGAACCTAGAAAAATAAAGTTGTAGTGTACAAAAGATTTGATCAAAGAACTATACATGTACTAATGCTTTAAAATAAGAGTATTTGGCTTTAGTTGTTGGACTTTGGCTAATGGTAGGAATGTTTTAATGCTAGCTTTAATAATGATTTTTCATTTGTTTTTTGACACATATGTAGTTCAGTCTGGACTTGCACTCACTACGTAGACCAGGATGGCTTCACATTTGTAGTAAGCCTCCTGCCTCAGCCTCCACGATGCTAGGATGACATGTGTGTGCCACCACACTTGACTTAATAATGATTTTTAAAAATAAAAATGTGGATAATAGAAGTGAACAGAAGAAAATTTACTTTATTCTTTTTTTTCTTTTTTTGGTGATGGCTGCTGACGTTTGAACCTAGGACCTTGCTCATAGTAAGCCCATACTGTACCAAGATTAATTTCAAGTAATAACAGTAACAATTTGATGCCTCTTATTCATAGTAGTGAACGTGAAGTGACAGTGAAAAAGATTGCATTTGGTTTTTATTGTGCTGTTTCAGGGATGAAGTTCTGTCCTCATGCTGAAATGTTAAATTCACTGAAAAATTATGGGTGGTTTATATCATAGGTGATGAACATAGACACATAAAATTTACAATTTTAAAACTGTGAATTTGAGTCTGTTGCCATTTGTTAATTTTACATTAAATAAAACTGATTTAGAACATACTGGGTAAATTCTGAGTGACAAGTTCTCTTACAATTCAAAAGCGACAAACAAAATTTATAAACATGATAAATAGATTATCTTATTCTAGAAGAAAAAAATATTGTACTGTCTTGTTTTCATTTTGTTTCCTCATTTTCTTTACCATTCCTGGTAATATTTGGAAGAAACACGCTGATTATGTCAGAAAATTCCTTTTGATTAGTGTATGCTGAGGCCTCCAGAGGGAAAAGAAAACAATTATTCTGATAAAAATTACACTGGCATCTTTTGAAATTTCCCTCTGTAAGTTAGATAGAAAATAGAGTATTTATTGTGTCATGAGAATTTGATCCTGAACATGTGCATGAATGTGTTGTAGCTCTTAGTCCTCCAGAGAGCTAACAACAGAGAAGGACCACAGTCTTAGTCCCCATCCACTGTCCTCTTTAAGACGTTAAAAAAAGTCATCTAATTTGAAAGAAATAGGTGGTTCAACACTCATCAGCACTAAAGATATCTGTCCCTGCATCAGATAGTCTGGAGCTATATGAAGAAGTAAGTCAAGCCCATCTGGAGTTCAATCACACAGCTCCATACGGTTAATCACCAGCTGCTTATGAAAAGGCACGTCATCAAGGCTGGGCCGCAATTAGCTGCGCAGCTGCATCTCGGCTTACAGGCCAACCCTGTAACAAGATGAGAGTGCGGGGAGGCAAAGTCACCACCACTGCTGTGCTGCTTTCCATCCCAGTGTTAAAAGTGCTCTATTAATTTTGAAAATTTATCTAAAGTTTGAAGCAGTGTGTGTCACTTTCTGAATTCTCGCTTAAGTCTTGATACCATCAGCGTGTGTAATGTTAATGTAAGTTCCAAGACTTTATAACTGGCATACACAAGCGTCTATGTTTTATGAGTGTGACTCATTTTACTCTAATGCATTTTTTTGAGTGAAACAGTACTTTTTAGGTTTTTAAATTTTATTTTGTTCATAATTCACAGATAATGTCTCTTATGCATTCTCCAAGTTAACTCGGGGTGAAGAGAATGGTTAGATTAGTTTACTGTGGAATACTTTTAAATGCCTGCAATTTAAGATTTAACATTAGCAGTGATTGTGTTTTGATTGAGGCCTTGTTGCTTGAAGATATAAAATTTATAGACTGCTCAAATGATAGTCACTAAAATTATCAATAGTATCTCTATTTTGAAGGTTTAATATTTCTTTTTCAGTTATCATCAGCAGTCTGAGCCATAACAGGAGAAGGAGACAAACTATTATTCCATTTTACCCAAGCAGAAAATTGAATTTAGTATCTGGTGTGTGTTACACAGTGACTATTTGGTTAGGGATATTGAACCTTGTTTCCTGTCCAGTGAAGCATCATGGGAATTAATGCCTTTAGACATTTACCACTGAGTTTCTTATATGGCAGTTCAGTTTCAGATCTTTTAGAGGATCTTTCTTATATTGAAACACTGGGCTAGGCCTTTTTGGGGGATGTGTACCCATAGTGGGCATGGAGAAGGTATCATTTATGTACATTCTGATCAACAGTCAAGGTTTCTGTTGATTATCATGGAAAGGCTTTATCCTGTTTAATTGGTAAGTAATTACTTATGAGAGAGTTGAATTGAAACTATGATGATTCCTGTGAAGTATAATTTAGTGCCTACAGTACACAAATCTTTGAGAATGCAGCTGAATGATTAAGACACATGATTTTAAGTACCTGTGACCCATTAATAACTGATTTATGGAATATGCATCGGAGACTGGAGAAGAAAAATTCAACAAAAATTACCATAATAGAGTGACACACTTTTAAAATGAGAAGAATTTGAGGATATATTTTGACACAGTGTAGGTAATTATACACTTGTAAATACTGTGTCATATACTTGTATGTCACACATCCACCATTTGCTGCAAGGTTAGGGCCTTTGCCCAGGGGATTTCAGGCTTCCAGGGGTCAGTTTTCAATGGCAATTTCCTACAGAGTGCTTTTTTTTTTGGTACCGGGAATTGAACTCTCGACTTCGCATTTGCCAAGCAGGCACTTACAATGCTGAGCTAAACCCGTGGCCCCCTACAGACTGCTTTTATGGAGAAACAAGATATTTGTGAATAATTGATTCTAATCTTTCTATATAAGGAACATGACATGCTAGCTACTAACTGATTTTAATATGATTTAAACATTCTCTTGTAGACTTTAGCAATTTCGTTTTGGTGTAGTAACCTCTACTTATTTAAATGCTTTTTAAAATTGTATGTCTAAGTAACATATAAAAGCACAGTACAAGGAGATCTACAGTGGTTACTTGTTGTCTCTTATTATCTTCAGTAGAATTGTCTATATCATCATGATATTTGGATATAGCAGTATAATTGAATATAGCAGTACATAACAGTATTAGTAATAACAAAACATTGTAGACAATGTAAAACTTCAAAGGCAGGTAATAATCGAACCAGAGTGGATATCCTAGTGAATCTTGTCATCTTCAGTGTAGTTGCCTCTACTCTCAGACTTGATACTATCAATCATAACAGCTTTGAATAAAATCTGTCAATACAAAACAGCAATCTAACAAACCAGATTCAATTAAGATCAGTCTAAAACAGTGTAGTTGCCTATACTCTCAGACTTGATACTATTAATCATAACAGCTTTGAATAAAATCTGTCTATACAAAACAGCAATCTAACAAACCAGATTCAATTAAGATCAGTCATGATAAAACAGTGTAAGTTATATAGAGCTTCAGTTTAAGTTAATAGGAAATTAAGGATGATTACCGTACTATATCCTGCTATTTTTGGGATAACTGACAGTTCTCTCAAATCTAGTACAAGTAGACAAACTGAAACAGAATATAACCCATCTAAGCAGAGTGATGTGAGTAATGTGGGTTTTTTTTTTTTACTTTTACTTTGAAGGTAGTAGAAATACAACAGAAGAAGACAGAACAAAGCCAATTGAGACAGTGCAGAGAATTTGGTGCAGAACTTCACAGCAGGTTACTGGGATAACAGTAATAGGTACCATAGTGTATCTCATTATTTTCACAGTAGTTGTCTAGTCAGATTAGGTATAGCAAAATCAAACCAAAAACAGAACATTATAAAATCAATCAAAAGAGAATAATGAAAAGAGTAAAGCAATTAATCATAATGAGTCAAAATTGAAAACAACACTTGCTCTCAAAGAGAAAATAGAGGAGGCCCCCCCACATTTGCTATATTGCATACAATCATCCTACCAAGAGATGCTCAGAACTCCGTCCCCAGTTGCTAAGGAGGGAGGGGATGGTGGATTCCAAGCCAGCGCACAGGTAGGCTCACAGGAAATGCTACTGGGCCTGCTCTTGGCTGACGCCTGAGGAAGGCACTCACCAAGAGGGCGGGTGAATGGCTTCTTTGTGCAGCCTCCTGGGTTCCAGCATGGCTGTGGCGGGATCTCCGGGGGCTGCTCTCTGATTCTCCACCTCGCTGATGCCCCAGGAAGGTGCTCACCAAGAGGGCAGGTGAATGGCTTCTTTGTGCAGCCTCCTGGGTCCGTGACATGCATTAACTCATGTAATCCTCAAAACAACTTTATATGGTGGGTACCATTGTTATCCTCCTTGTTTCATCAATGAGGAGTCTGAGACACTGAGCTTCAGTAATCTGTCCATTGTTACTTGGCAGATAAGCAGTAGAGCTGAAATTGTGATGTAGCAAGTCTGGTTCATCTACTCGTGCTGGATTTTGATATTGTAGATGACTATGGATGGATCACAACTGTCTGTAAGAGACCATTTTAATCTGTGAAAATGTCATTTACTTCATAGAATAAAGGTTATTTAGTGCTGAGCATGATACATTTTAGAAATACTTGCAGAAAGAAAAAAAATGTACCAAAAAAGACTCAGTAAGAGCAGATAGGAGACATAGACCAATCTTTTGTAGTATTGTTACATCACCATTACCTTTGCTTGGCTCACACTCTGCAGTAACTAACCCTGATAATGAATCATTTTGGCATATTTCCTTATGGAGTTTAGACAGGATTTCCCAGGAAACAAAAATGTCCCACAACATAGTTCTGATTAAGCATCCTGAAGGTCCAGGTGCCACGAAATTCATTTAGGAACATGACAATTAGCTTTTTAAATTTTTTTAAAAAATCGTTTTCTTCCATCTTTTTGTGTGATACACGAACCCAGAGTTGAGTCAGCATGCTAAAGACAGAGGTTTGGAAACAGGGAAGAGGCCTTCTCTTCCCTTTTCTCCAATACTCCATATCAATTTTGGATGGGTAAAAGGAGACAATTCTATTCTAAATTAAGTTCAGTGTATTGATCATTGCATGGTAAAAGTTGTTCTCATTTTTGAATCCTCATTTTGCTTTGGATTAAAAAATGGTTATAGAACTTTGAAGTCATTAGGGCCTCGAGATTTTTTTAATTTAAAGGTTATAGAAAATAATCTCTCACTACTGAGCAATTTGTAAAGGGTTAGTGGCAGTTAAAATGTAAGTATTCATTTATACTATACCCTATCTGGCATAACTGATTAGTATGTGTTGAAAGAAATTACTAGGAGGAGGAATAGCTTGTCTAGGTTACTAACTAATTAAAATATAGAGAAATAAAAACAGAAAGAGTCCCAGTAGACTTGAAGATAGTGCAGTTCCTGCAGCCAGGTAAAGTTTGTGACTTTTTTAAAAAAATCCTCCTTCTTATTGATACTCTGGATGGAGTGAGATACATGAATGCATTCTGTGACTTACAAAGTTGATAGGCACAAGAATTATAACTTTGTGTATTTTTACATTGGATTATCACAATTATTTTTATTACATTTACACATTCATTTGTTTTCTGGCACAGATTTTGATTTCCTGAAAAGATTTACTTTTTCATTTACAATTATTGCCTAGTATATATAACTTTATAAAAAATAGCACAGAAGAGCTTGATGAGGTTTGCATATGTGGATTCTTAGTAGTTTAATCATACTACAACAAGCAGAAAGAAGTTCTAAACCTTGCTGAAAAAAAATCTGGACAAGTTTACTACAATAACATCTGTATTTTTTTTTTGAACCGCAGTTTTTTATACCCAGTGTGTAAAACTTGACTTCTTATAAAAAATCAGATAACAGAAGGCTGGATAGTCTTTGAAGCTTTTGGATAGCCATATCAGATTTTGAAAGTCAATATTTAATTTTTTATGTAGTCTAAATTCTTTTGAGGAACAAAGTAGGATAGATAATTAAATAAGTTATATGTAAAATAATAATAATATCTATATACATAGTACACAAAATCACAATATATTATCTATGGTTATGTTGAAAGAATATAAAACAGGCCCGAAAATTATATAATAAGTAAAAATTACTGCATACCAGTGTTCATAGCAGCACAATACACAATCATTAAATCTTGGAAGCAGCCTATGCATTCATGAATAGATGAATGGATAAAGAAAAATGTGATATTTGTACATAATGGACTAGTACTCTGCTATAGAGAAAGATAAATTTGAGTCATTTGTAGGAAAATGAATGCAGAGACCATAATATTAAGTGAAATAAATCAGATATACAAATTTAAATACTATATGATCTCCCTCATATGAAAAATCCAAAATATGAATAAAGGGAAATATTAAAGATAGGTGAAAGGAGATAGAGAGAGAGAGAGCTCTTTAGCAAGTGGGAAGAAGAACAAGAGCTAGAGAGTGGGGAAGGGAAGCGGATGGGTCGCATGAATGTGCCATCTATGCACTAGCGATGTGATCATTATGAGGCATAAGCCTGAACTATGAAGAAAGGAAAGGAAAAGAAATGGGGGAAGGGGGCTAGAGATGGAGTAAAGGAGAAGAAAGGGGAGAGGGAGGCAAATAAAAGTAATAATGGTATGTTAAGTTTGTGTACCTGCTCCCTCAAATAGACACAAACTGCAAGAATATACTAATGAAAAATTAAATACATTAAAAAGTAACAGAATATGTAATGACATATTCTAGATGCTAGAATCATGGATGTTTATTCTTTAAATATATCTAAATTGTTAAATGTCTCAAAAAAGGCTGGTATGTGTAAGCACTATAAAACCTAATGTATGTGCTATGTTTTCCACTTGGAATTTTTGTTCTATAATGTAAACAAGTTCCTGAGGTGGATAAATGAGGAGAGAGTAAAGACAAGAAAAGATCAGCACTGTATAGCACACAGCCTAGGATAAAACTGTGTTCTGATCCTTGAGTGCCAGCAACTTGCACAGTGGTAGAGTATATGTGAGCAGCACAAGTGTAATGTAGAGGTTTAATAGTATGTTTTGGTGTGAACTGAGTCTAGAGAACCAAAGAGAAAGCTCAAGTTAATCCCCACACAACATTTTTCACTACAAGCACATCATCTATTTTCATGATTTGAGAAGAGCAAAATGACTTCAGTCATAAATTTAGGGACCCAGGAAATTGTGAAGGATAAAAAGAATAATTAAATAAGGTCAGATAAATAAGAGAACTGAACGTATACCAAACCCATCTGAAGACTTCGTGTATTTATTCTTCCTGCCAGACCAAATATTACTCAATTTAGAAGGAAATACACCTTGGTGAACACTTGTATAAGAAAAACATTGTGATTTTAAAAAAGGAAGCCTTTCCGACCACCTTCCAAAACAAACAAATCAGATGTTTTAGAGAATCAGGTCTGGAATATATATTTTAATTAATTTTTAGGTGCTTCTTGCTGAAAACCACTGAGTTATAAAATAGTGATTTGACAGTAGATCCTGGAATGAAATGCTGGAATAGTCTCAAATTAAAAGTCTATATTCTAGGAAATGTGGGAAAGAAGTCTTGTAGAATTAAATAGACTTCTAATGATTGTCAAAACCTAGAAGTCATGTCACAGACTAAGAGAAAATATCTGCAAAGCACTAATCTTATAAAGTATCATTATCTCTAGTATAGAAAATGCTCTTAAAATTCAGCAGTAAATAGCAAACAACAATGGGAAAAATATACAAACAACCACATCACCAAGAAAGATAAACAGATGGCTAATAAACATAAAAAGATGCTTCACATCATTAAGTAATTTCAAATTAAAACAAAAACAAGATACTGTTATATACCTAGAGTGTGATCTACACTCAAAACTGTGATTACACTAAATGCCGGTCAGGATATGTAACAAGGATTCTTTTTCATTACTGATGGGAATGTCAAATGGAAAGTCACTTTCAAGACAGACTAGGTGTTTCTCATAAAGTCATACATATTTTTACTATATGAACTTGCAACCATATACCTTGATACTTACCCAAGGGAGTTGAAAATGATGGTCACACAAAAACCTACACATGGATGTTTATAGCAACTTTGTTCATAATTGCTAAAACTTGGAAGCAATGAAAATGTCCTCAGTAGATAATGGAAAAATAAACTATAGTACATCTAGATAAGGAATTACTCAGTGTTAAAAAGAAATGCACTATCAACCCATGAGGAGATATTCAGGAAAGCTAACAAACTGTATGAAAGCTAAATAAAAAAGTCATTCTGAAAAAACCTCATGCTGTATGATTTCAACTATATAACATTCTGGAAGGTAAAACCATGGTGACAATAGAAATATCAGCAGTTTTGTCAGGGGGAATGGAGAGGACAGAGGAATAGACAGAACACAGAGAGTTTTGAAGACTGCAATTATTGAGAGATAAATAGATTGTAATATGATGTGATAAACACTGCAATTAAAACAGAAAAAAGAACACTTCATGGTCACTGAAAAGAAAGCTGCTAAGTAGCATTTAGTCAGTGAAACATTTTAGAGGAGGTGAGAATTGAATTAGGTATTGGAGAATGACTCTGAGCTTTTCCTGTTAAGATATTTCAGGCAAAGCTAGTAGAATCATTCTAATGTGAAGAATTAGAGCAACCATGAAATAGGATTGATCAGTTTTGCTGAATTTCATCCATTGGACTGCTATCTTCACTTTACCTGTGGTGTTAGAAGGTAATGTTTTCAAACACTGACTTTTCTTTTTCTGATCATTTTTTTATGACCATCCATGTACCTGTACCTGTTAAGTTACAATTAGGCTCTACGATGTCAGATTCTTATTTCTGACTCCATAAAGTACCACCCTCTCATCCTGTCCTCTCCCACACTGCCTTTCCTCTTCCCATTCACACTGAGGAGATATCTCAAATGGAAGACTCTGTGTTTTCTTTATGATATACCTACTTGCATCCTTCTTTTTCAAGTAACCAGAAAAAGATGTCTACATATGCTTCTAACTAGGCAGGCATTTGTTATACACTACCAGTTTGCTGCACTGGTGGCAAGGTTAGTACTGAGGAAAATGAACATGTTGTTCAAAAGGAAAAAGGAACTAGAATGGGAGAAAGGGGAAAGGAAGGAATAGAAAAGAAAAAAAAAACAAAATACAAGACAGGTGTACTAATAGTTTCTCAGTTCATTGAAAAGTTTGTACTAATATCTGTTTGGAGAATTTTTTATGTCTCTATCTTGTACTCTGAGTAACAAGTTTAAAGATAACAATATTCAGTGTATTAACTATTATTCTCCTATTATTTGTTATGAAATATTGTTCTATGCTTTTTTCCATAAAATAAAAAAATCTCTTCTAAAAAAAAAGAACATCTTTGGCTGTTTGCAGTCTTGGTATCTTCATCTGTTCACCAAAAAGGTAGGGAAATCTCCACCCATGGAGAGTACCCTGGGTGTCAAAATGCTCCAGAGGAGAAGAATAAAGATTTAAGCTTAGCTTGCTTGACCTAAGTGTGTGGTCCAGCAGTTTCTTAAGGATGACCATAGGGATGGGTGGGAATTCCAAAAGGTTGATGGTCCTGACTTGGAAGCAGTGGTTCAAAACAGGGAAAATGACCGAGTTTAGAATCCATGATCCCACAGGGTCTTGGTCAGAGATGGTGGCTCCCACTTTTCTCAGAGTCAAAGTTCTTCCCACAGTGGAGCATTTCCTAATGATGAGTTCCAGTTGTTTTCTAGAATCTGTTAACTTTTATTTAAGGTATTTTCTTGGTTACTTTTGTCTTAACTGGGCCTCTATAAGGGAATTCAGTTACTAATGGGTCTGTACAGATGTAGAAGGAATATAAAGACAATATAGGATTATGAAAATCACTATTACCTAACCCAGATGTAGGGAAGTTCATATTAAAAAGTCTACTAAACTATTAAAAAATTTTTCTGTTACAAATCAGAAATCTGTGCTTTTACAAACCACCCTAATTAGTTTGCATAGTTGCAATTTAATTAGAGTAGCACGAGAGGACCTCTGCTTTTGTTCGATAAATGAATGTTTCAGCCAATAGATCATTTTCTAATAAGGTGTTTGCTCATGATGCTCTTTATATTAGTGATCTAATCTAATGTTTTAATGGTGAGATCTGTTTCCTTTCTGGCTAATGTGATAAACACCAACAGTTCAGCATCAACACCTTAATTATGTACTGAAGACTAATATTAGATAAATTGCGTTCTGTTGACTACTTTTGGTTCAGTGGACTTTAACAACTGAAACAAGCTCTTTAAAGACAAATAAGCGGTGCACCTGCAGTGGGAATGAGCACTATTATCCTCATGGAATTGGGCAGAGATTTCACAGAATCATTCAAAGGGCAAGAGGTATAGATTTGAATAGGTTTTACATTTACTGCTATGCTGCTATGTTCTTGGTTAGGTGGTTTTTACTATGTGCTAATAGTAGAGTATCAACATTTTCATATTATGCAGTCTTACTTTTTTATGTGCTTACCTTGTATTTTGGGAAGCTAACTATAATGATCTTCCTTTACAGAGAGAGTTTGTGGCATCCTTGCCATTTTCCTGGGCCATGCCTGATGGATCAGAGGGAAGATTATTTTCCATAATGAGGTCATTAGTCAACAGAGCTCATGAAAAGCCAAAGAATAATATACTAAATCTACAAATTTGGCATAAGTTGCTAGAGATAAAAAATAATCAGTGAAGACTCAAGAAATACTAGACAGTGTTTTCAGTATAATTTTTCTGAGCTAGCTTTTTTTTGGCATAATTATAAAACATCTTAGGTTTTTTAGGATCTGCTACCAAGATGATGGTAAACTGAAGATGCTAACAATATCCCTTGTGAAAGAAGCTGGGATATTCTTAATGAATTTCAAAAGAATATTTAAAAAAGATTGTTTTATCTATTCACAAAACAACTGTTGAACATTTGTTCTGTAGCTGAAATGTGGTATGGAAATGACCAAGCAACTGGGGCCCAAGAAGCTCATAGCATGAAAGCCAATAATTATTGTCATAGGAGCAACAAGACCTTAATGGACACTTGGAATATCCTAGGCATTGCTCTAAACATTGTGTGTCATTTTAGCTTTACACTACTTCCAAACTATAGAAATTATTATTAATTCCAGTTTATGGACAACAGTCACAAAGACAGAGAGAGGATAAAAACAGTTGCCCAACATGGCACAACTAGTGTGAGAGACAACTGAGAATTTAACTAGGCTCTATCTGTCCCCAGGACTCACATAAGCTCAGTCTTATCCAAGTATGTAGGATTGGTGGTCTTCTTCAAGTACGTAGAGTTGGTGAAGGAACTTCCAGTGAAATGAGGCCAACTAGAGGAAAGATCTCTAATCCCAGACAGAAAAAAATAGCACAGAGGTCTAAAATAAATTTGAATTTAAGGACAACTAAGTGGCTCAGTGTGGCGTAAGTGTAGAGTTCATGAACATGAAGAAAGGAAGTAAAAGAAGTAATACAACTTGCAGGTTTCTATTGTGGAGGCCCGGGCACGATGCAGTGTTCCATAGATAGTCAGAACCTGGGTACAAAGTTAGATTTGGTGTAGGGAAGAGGAGAAGAAAGTGGTATTAAAAGTTGAGATACATGACTAAAATGTTCAGTACTGTAGATCTGAAAAAAAAAAGAAAATCCTGCCATCATGGGGGTACAGGCGTTGATGCCAAGAGTGAAGATGAAGTCACCTGAGGAAAATTCATCAATACCGAGCCTTGAGACAAAAAGTTAAAACATGCACGATATTAAAATTAATAAGTATCAGGAAAGTTAGGCCCCTAGGGAGAAACTGCCTGAAAAGGAGGAAAATAAAGGAAAGAAGTACCAAAACAATTCCTGTTGGTTGAGCGCAACGGTACATGGAGATAAGGCAGCAATTCGAGAGCCTTACATAACAGTTACATGACTTATTTCTCTCTAATTTGTCTAAAGGTAATTTCCTGAATTTTCCTTAGCTGTTCATTAAAATATCCCTGCTCTAAACTTCTATGAGATTCTTCCCAAGTCAAACTCTGTATTCTTAGGAAGATGCAATTATGCATTCATAGAAAGAAATACTATCAACTCCAAGAAGAAAATATGTTCACACAGCATTCTTTCAATATTCTGCACAAGATACCCAGAAGTATTCTACTTAATTGCTACATAATCATCCTTACACATTTATAGCCTCATTTCTAGTTCGTGCTCCGTACTCTACCACCATGTTAAGTGCAGACAGAGACAAGACATAGTGAGAAATTTCTCACACATCAAGAGAATGGAGAACGATGAAGAGCAAATTTGGGTATAATTTTCTTTTGGAACCTGCAGCACCTGCTACATTTACTGAAGCCTAAAATGGCCTCTGTTGCTTCAGCTACTGATCTAGACATCTGGTAAGCTGCAAAGAGGAGCTATGCAGCAGTTCAAATCTCTACAAATGCTTTCAAGTCAGGCTCATTGGTGTGGTAAGGAAGCCAGGGATGTATTGGTGCCAAATCTGGGTCTTGTTTCTTTCCCTTCACTGCCATGAAAAAAATTAACCAAGACCTTGAGAGCTGCAAATGATATAAATTTGATTTAATGGCTCTTAAGCATTTTCAAGACCACAGCATTAGTATGAGCCTTGGAGATTTTCAGAATGGAGTCTCAAAAATAGTTCTCTGGCAAGACACTTTAAAAGCAGATGTCACGAGTGTACTTCAGTGCAGCTGCCTATTAGGTGTCTGTACTTCAAACACATGGAACATGAAGGAAATGTATTTGCTGTTTTCTTTATAAAGATAGCAACTGTCATTCGCCTTTCATAAGTGTGAGGACAGATGATCCTAGTTGCTTCCTGTTTTCCTTTCCATTTTCCACGCTCCTCTCAAGTGTGTTGAAGAAAGACCTGGTTAAACAAGGAGAGCTGTCGACATGAATTTCTGGATGCAATAGTTTTTTCAATTATTTATTTATGTAACCATCTCTTTGATTATATAAAGGACTTCTTGAGAGCTGGGAATGGCATTTAAGTTTAAATCCTGATTATACTTCCTACTAGTTTGTGAATATGGGATCAATTTAGTTCTTTTGAAAAGAAATCTGGCTACATCTATTAAAATGAAAACTATGTATTCTTCAATACAGAAATTTCTTTCCTGGTGATCTATCCTGTGGAAATAAGAGCACTAGTGCATAAGAGTTATATAAAGGTGCTATTACAGATTTTTTAATAGAGACAAGCTAGAAATAAAAGTAAATATCCTTCAAACAGGAAAAGGTTGAATAATATGTTCCTCTTACATCATAGAATACTATGCAGCCATTAAAAGAATAACTGAGAGGAAAATAGCTTAATATGAACTGCTAACCTACACTAATAAAGTAAAAATAAAAAAGATTCCTTCAAATTAATTTTGAAAATAAAATATATAGAATCCCTGCAATGTGCTACCATTGTAAAATTAATGATTGCAACCTTCCTCTGTATAAATTTATATCTGTATATGAATGCATTTATGCTGGTATATAATTATAGAGGCATAGGTAAGTAGAGAATACTTTTGTATGAATGCATTGTTAATAATGGTTCCTTAAAGAAGAGAATAAGCTAAGTGGGTTTGGAAACCAAATCAAAGATGAAAAGGAAACGAGGAAAATAAAAATCTCCAAACGTTTCATCTTAACATTTTCTACTCCTTACATTTTTGAAATTCTCAACTCCTATGAGAAATCTGATTCAAAATCAAGCAGTAGCAATTCCTGTCTACTTAGTCATTTGTTTTTCAAGGCGAACTTTATCTATAATACTAGTCTTTCCAGGAGAAGTTATACAATAAACAACTTATGTCCCTAGGCAGAAAATAGTTTGAAACAATATATTGACATGCTGATTGCCTTAGAAAAATACATGTTTAGGACAAGTAGCCATGAGTCACAATTATTACACATTCATCTAAATATCCACCATAACTTTACTGCCATTTATTAAGCTAAGCAAGATGGGGAGGGTGTAATAGAGGGGAGAGGGGGACTCAAATCACCATAAAGGTCATGCTGGACTAAAAACACTTGAATGAAAGATTGGGAACATGCTGGATTCCAAAACTTGAACTAGAAAATTTAAAATCATTTAGACCCATCTGGGATATGATCAAGCAAATCCCCACTGTTATCAATTTGCTTAAAAGTTGATATAGATATGTAAGAAATAAAAATTTTATGAAATAGTAATACATGCAGCATTTTTGCTACTTTGTTTCTTGCTATTTTGTTTTTATATTTTATTCTTTAGCTTAAAAAGAATGAGTCATAATTGAAGTTCGAAAAATACGGTAGTGCAACAGAGGTGCACTAGTTAGCTTTGCAAACTTGCCTTAAGGTCATGTTTTCATTCTATATGTTTTGGTTACTTTTCTCTCATTAGGACAAAACTACCCGACACTCAAAATGAAGGAAGGGAAGGCTTATTTAGCTCACTGTTAGTGGAGGTTTCAGGACATAATCAGTCTGCTCTAAGTCAGGGTGGCATGGCACTAGGGCAGCACTTCAAGACAGCAGCCAGAGGAATAGGGGAAAACAAGCCTTTTCTCTTCCCTTAAATTGTATACCAGGTTCCCCACCCCTGGGTGGGTACAGCACTCACACTGTCAATTCCAACATTAGACTATGAACCAATCACGAACACTAGACCAGCCATTTCTATGACTGAATGAGGCTTCGAGAGCCACCCAGACACAAACCATAACACTATATAATGTCTGAAAATTCTAAGGTGATATATTTGTAAAAGAGAACATCATCTTCCCAGACATTCACTGTAGATTGCCTCAGAGTTCTGAATTAGAAGTCATTCTCTCTAAGGGAGCCAGTAGCAAGTTTGGGCAGCTCACATATACACAAGTTTTTCCTAAATCACATACTCATTGATTGTGGACTCGCTTATTGATTTTTCATTGTCATCTACCATAAAAAATCTTCTTTTCACTCATACATATACATTCTCACTTATACATCTTAATTCATCTTGTTTTCAATTTTTATTCACTCCACTAAATTTTAATAATCTAGGAACAGTAAGATGAACTGGAAAAAGTCTATCTGTGAGTAACACATGGATCAGAAAAATCAAACAGATGTAATAAGGCAGGATAATGAAGGCAGATGCATAGGAGATGTCAGGCAGCAGCAAACAGTGAGTCTGTCTAACCTCAGAGGAGATGTTTTCTGAAAAGAAATGACCTATCGTTGCTGGGGATGAGAAATGACATCCTGGGAGAAGAAACAGCATGCACCAAGGCATGAAAGTGAGGAGAACATGCAGGTACCTTTATTCGGAGCTCCAGGAGAGAAAAGAGAGCTAGGGCTAAGATGAGGGGAGAATTCCGTGAAGGGCCCATTGTGCACATCTGTTGATACTACAAAGCTGATTCAGTGGCTTGGTGCTCTCAGTGGGAAGCAGAATGGTTAGGGTCAGACTTCAGGGTTTTAGTCTTAGTCCTTTTTTGTAGACCTTAGTTCCTCTTGAAGTTCAGAATTGTTGGAATCACTGGTCTGGTTCAGGAGTTGGCAGGGACTCAGGGAAAGACAATTAGTTCACCCTCCTAGACTGACATTTGGCAAGTAGCTAAAACCCTTTGTTATTGGCTGAGTTCTCATCTTCAGAAGGATGAAATGGAATTTCAGCATGTTTGAAATAATTTAGAAAATCAAATATTCTCTTTAAGAATTCTTTTAAAACTAGCCATCCCTGGAAAGATGTTTCAAATAAATTCATAACATAAAATATCTTGAAGAAAAAGAAAACAGAGGCAAATAAGATTAAGAGTATAAAACTGTTGGTATTCTGATGGCTCAGTTTTATAGTTCTCACCAGCTGCCAATGCTTAATAATGACTATAAACTTAGATGATTTTTAATTATTAAATAAATAATTGAAGATCAGAGTGTAGTGAATCCCTTGATGTATTTTTTTTTTCGTTTGTTTTGAGACAGACTCTTGCTATGTATTTCAGTCTGGCCTTGAGTTCATCAGGTAACCTAAAATGACCTTGAACTCATGGCTCAGGCTCCTGAATGCTGGGATTTTCAGGCATGTGCCACCATGCCTGACTGAGTCCCTTCAATTTGTTCTGGTTCATTCTTCTCATTTTACAATTGAAGAAAGTGAGACCTAAATAACTTTATGTGAATTGTTCCAATTTCTCTCAGACAGTTAAAATCAACTAGACAACTCTGTCTCAAAGGAACATATGTTTTTGGTGTATGTCCCTTTAGTCCCTTAAAATTTGGAATCTCATTCTTTTTAACTTGTGTATTAATCATTTTCCCTTATGTTTTTTTGCTGTTCATACACTGTGCTACATCCATTAATGATAAGAAAGCATTCTAAGAAATGTGCAGTTAGGTAATTTCATCTATATGTGAACATCACAGAATTCACGAATTAAGATAGCCCTGTTGTCACTTGCTATATACTCTAGTGGGTCTTCACTGGTGTATGTAGTCTGCTGTTCACCAAAACACTGTTATATAGTTCATAATTATCTTTGTAACACATGTGTCCACATATCTAATGACTAATATCTTGTTGTGTGGATGAACCATAACTTATTGCATTTATTCCTTATTGGACATTTCAGTTGTTTGAGTCTTTGTCTTCTTATAAGTAATAACAAACTGTGAGTGAAATAACTTGCCCTTAAATCATGGGGTCTTATCCCTGATTATTTCTTATGGTAAGAATTCTTGGTTTCACTGAACATTAAAAATGGAGGCCCATAGAATTAAGGACGATGCCCTGACAGAGGAAAGGCAAACAGATGCCAGGTCAGATATGGACCGCATGTGCTAGTTTATTTTGATTCTTGTGGGCTTCTCCACTGGCTTTCCGTGGCCTCTTTAGTGAAGTCTTGTTGGGCGCAGTGGCCTCAAATCTCCCTTGTGTGGTTTGAAGGGTGGCATGTGCTTGGTCCTGGGGTTCAGCTTTGCTGCCCCAGCTGCTTCTGAGTCTTCATTAGACTCTTTTGATATCAGCGAAGGTATTTCAGAAACCTGAAAAAATGGGTTAAAACACTCAATTCATGCCATAAGGCAATATCCCACTTCTGAACTATAGAGAGTCACTGAGTTGCTACTTTTTGAGACATATTTATCTTTGAGCTGTCCAGTTTTTCTAAGTAGTTGCAAATATCTTTTTTCTTTCATCCTTTTGAGATAGGGATCCTCTCTTCTACCATCCCTTTGTTTATACATTTTTAATGTAAGTTGTTATCCTCCTAACTTTATAATCCTTCCTTGTAAAAGCTTTAAGGTAACATAAATCGATCTGGTTTGCATAAGTTAGAGGGCTTTGAATTTGCATTGGCTTCAGATCTGCACAAAGGATCCTTGATGTATTTATGCCTGTTTTATGGACCCTCCTAGGACTAGAAATCTCCAACTGGAGTGACTACCCCAGTCTGTACTGCTCCCCACACACCAAAGCAACCGAAGCCTGCTTCTAGGGTCTGAGTCGGTAAGAAGGGCAGCCCTGAGCACTGAGGAGTCTGAGAAGCAGGAGCTGTGTGCTGAGGTTGGGGAGGAGCTTGGGAAAGCACCTGGGGCTTCACAGGTGTACCCACGAGGGCCTTCTGGGGACAGAGGGACCCTGGTGGGAAAGGAAGAGACTGGAGAAGGATGGACCTCTGTCCATTGGCCAGGGTTTCTCTTCCATATCTGAGAATTAAATCTTGCCTTCAAAACTATCACAAAACTATATTTGACCAGGAGAAAGAATGTGTGATGGTTTGTTAGCTTTATTAACACTTTGAAGTAATTCTGCAGTCCTTCACTAGTACTGTGCTCCAAGGCCCACAGATCATGTAAGAGTGTACCTGGCTTTAATTACATATATTTTCTCCTCAGGGGAAGTCTAAACTCTACTTCATTTAGAAATATTTACATTTGTATCAGTGTATGAAATATGGTGACTAAAATATACCAAGGGCTTGATAAGTGCTGGATCTTTATAGGAAAACTTAATAAGTAGAGCTATACTGCATTGGCAATAAATATATGTTTGATGTAAAATGCTTATGTTTGTACTAAAGCGTGGGGGAGGAATCTATGTAGGTAAATTGTTTACTCCGGAAGTCCCAGTTGTTAGTCTGGGGGACTGCAGATCCTTCTTATCCCACAGCCCTACACCTTGCCCTCAAGGCTCCTACAACACTGAGTCATGGCCTGACCTCCCAGGACCCCAACTGGTATTAGTATATCTTCTTAGTGGCAATGCTGCTGTTAAAAACACAGTTTCCAAATCCATGGAGCTGTCTAAAACCCAAAACACAGACTTAAAAACCTCTGATTTCTTTCATTTTTCTTTAGGGGTCTATGATATATTTCATTTCTTCTAAAGATAAAGGAAGAGACAATGACTCAGATGATACAGGAATTAGAGTTTATACTGTTTTGTTTGAACTCACATAGTTGAAGTAAAAATTAGATCATGCATTGTTCAAATGTCTTAACTGAAAAATGCACCTTGCAAATAGGATACCTTGGTATCCCGTGTAAAACATGTAATGTTCTGAAAAGGGACCAACCTTTTCACAATGAAGCATGCATTTGCAACAAGAATGAGGATGTTTTGAAGCAAATTCGTGGAGCAGTATCTTGTTTGTGCTTAATAACAGCATGGGACCGTGTCCTGTAGGGTGATATAAAAGCTGTTTTTGATTTAGGCTAGTAATTGTTAAGAAGTCAGAAGGAGATGAAAAAGTACAGGATATGGCTGAGCTTAGTAGAAAGAAATTAGTTACCAAAAAGGAGCTTTTGATGAGAAGACTGGTGGGCAGTATTCAGAGTAAGAAAAGAAAGTGTTTACAGACAATAGCAATTAAAGAGGATGGCTGTGATCTTTTATTGATAGCTTTGGTAAATGAAGCTTAGTGATGCCCTACATCTTGACTGGGTTAAGTGACTACATTAACTCAGACAGCTTAGCTTTGAATACAGATTTCGTCTTGAAATTTGTTGGGAGAAAGGAAAATTGGTATTTAATTTATGCTAGTTATATTGATTTGCGAAGGTGGTCATAATAAAATATCACACACTGGGAGGCTTATACATTAGAATTTTTTTTTTTTTTTGGTCAAAATTTGGAAGTTGGAAGTCAGCATCAAGATGTTAGCAGCCTTGGTTTTTCCTGAGGCTTTTCTCCTTGGATGGTAGGTAGCAGTTTTTCAATGTCCTGTGTAAGTTCAACCTTGACTCCTCTTCTTACAAAGACACTAGTCCTACTGGGTTAGTGACCCACTTTTAGGACCTCATTTTATCTAATAACTCTTTAAAGGCCTTATTTCCAAATGAACTGCTGAACTACTAACTACATTCTGAACTACTAACTTTAAGATATGAATTTTGATGGGAAGATATAATTCTGCTTATTACACTAGATTTTTATAATGAGATTCCCTTCAAGTTGGCTTTTGTGTCACAGTAACATGATCTCATTGTTTTATCAAGCATCTCTTTATTTGTTGGCATTGCAACATTCTCCAGGTCATTGCCTGCTTAACCATGTCGTCTGCCTTTTCTACAAGGGTCCTGCTTGCTTTTAGTGGTGAACTGCACTTTTTAAAATGATTAAGGCATTTGAAGCAAAATAGCAGGTCTACTAATCTGAATCAATCATTAATAGCTAAGTAACCCAAAAGCCAAGTTTCTAAAGCATGTAGAAGATGAATTTTGAGGGTTTCACTTTTAACTGTAAGCTAATATAATGAGAAAATCTGACAGTGAAATTTGTCAAAAAGCAATGTAAAAAGTTGAACTTGCAAGATGACTTCTTTTTAAAAAATGCTTTCTAGTCTTTGTCATCTTTTGTTTTATGTTTCTTTAGGACTCTTGAATTACAAGGAGAAAATATTATCATAAGAACTTCCATGTATGAAGTGGTGGAGTGGGGGACAGGCTGAGGAAGGGATTTTGGTGGATCACTGTAGCAAAACCACTCTGTCATAAGGATGTTGAAAGTCAAGGAGACTTTATAGGAAAGATTTTCAAAAGGCTTTGTCACAGAATTTTTAAAAATTTGAATAGCAAATGTTGAGAAATAGCAAGTGCCAGAGCAGTTGGAGTGGCGAGCCCTTATCCAGGGCCTAGCCATCTGTGTGCTTTGACTACAGCTAGAGCCTCAGTGCCTTACCAACTTTCCTACCCTGCCTGTGACCATCAGGGTGCACTTGTGTAGATGTTTGTTCTGGCCAGGGGACAAACAGCACAGACACAACTGCCATTTGAGTGCAGATAACTTGGAGAGAGATTATTCTAAGCAAGCAGCAGAGACTGCAACACTGTCAAAGGAAGGAAGTTTTTCAATGCAAATTCAAGGGGTGTAAGTGTGGAAGGTACCTTCAGAGCTTCTGAGTTCTGACTTTCATTATGACAAGCTTTCTGCTGACATGTAAGTTGATATTCCTTGGGGTTCTTTGTTGAAGATCATTTAAGTAGAAGAAAAACTTACTGGAAGAGAGGTAGGGACTCAGAATCAATGAGGACTGGAGAACAAGTTCAGCAAAAATGCAGGATCCAAGAAAGTCTTGACATAACAAACACAGGTATTACCGCTTCCAAAAACACAGCCAGGGGACACCACTACCTCAGACTTTTTGGTTAATGTTGGTGCTGTGCTTAATCCTCACTTCCACAGAGATGTTGCACATCACTTGTGACCATTTTCCAAATACTTATTTCTTTTTAAAAAACTTCAATCTTTCTGATTATATACAAATACCAGGTGGATGGGAGGAGTCAGTGTGACATAGGGTTAGCATGTTTTGTGAATCACTGTGGCAAAACCACCCAGCCTTGCTGGGTTTAAAATCTAGGTTCTTCTATGGATGCACATTAGTTTTCTCATTTATTGAATAGGAATAATAACCATATTATCTGGATACTATTAAGGAAATTCAATGAAATGAGTCACTACTTTTTTAACATTTTGAGAATCGTGTCTGGCACATATTCAGTGGTACTTATTTTTAGTGCTGGTTGAATAAAATTGTTAGCCTTAGGCTTTTGAAATAGGAAAGGAATGGGCCCTAGCTTCTAACATCCTCGAAATTTTTTCCCTAAAAATGGGTGCTCAGATGTAACAAAGATTTGAGCCTTTCATGAAGGAAGACAGAAGTGCAATCTTTGCTATTTGGGTTGTAAAATATAAATTAAAGAACAACCTAAATATAGGCTTTCTGATGGAGGAAGATGAAAAGGAGACAAATATCTTCAAATATTAAGGCACATTTAATATATTAGAGTTAATTTCTTATAATATTTTTCACCATATATCATTATTTTCTAGGGACATGAAAGTTTATTTGATTGTATTGGTTGACCATAGTTCTGTCCCACCTCATGCCCACCTGCCTTGCAAGTTCTCATTTTTCTCCATCTTGGACCCACTTTACCTTGTGGTGTTGCTCTATGAAAGTCCCTAGAAAAGACAGAGTCTTTGGCAACCCACTTGGGACCCCTTGTGTCACTTTGTCAGACAGAAGCTTTCTTTTTCCTCAATAAATATATTCTGCTCTTAATAAAAATAAAATTTATTTGTGTATTCTGTTATCTTAGGAAACTCTCACAGTCTGCCCACCAGCACTGTCTTTAGTGTAGAAACATTTCCCAAATCTCAACTTTTCATTTTCAAAGCTGTGGCCCCAAGCTGGATTGCCACTGTCCTCCTATATTACTTTATTGTTCTCTCACTTTCCCACTGTTCACATTGCTTCCCCTCCCTTTTATGGTCCATTTTAAACTTAGATCATATATACTTTGCCTAAATTCAATGTCTTACACATACACTTGGGAATAATTTCAGATGTTTGCCTACATTAGCATCCAATAATACCATTCTTTCCTCCCCTGGGTTACTGCACTAATGCCACAGTCACCCTTCTGTTTCTGGATCACTATAAACTTTTTTTTTTTTTTTTTTGCCTCTCTATATTTTAAGTTTTCCCTTTTTCTTAATGGAAACATTTTTTTCTGTTACTCTCTCCTGCAAGTACAGAATGTGTTTTGTCTTTATCTTACCCTCTCAACTCGAAAGTTTATCTCTCTAAAAGGTCTTTTCTAGTCATGGTACTTTTGCATCATTTACTGACTTGATTGTATTACTCAGTTTTGTTTCTTCATTGCTTAACTTGGAATTGAACTGACATTCTAACTTGGTTTTTGTTGTTTTTTTATATATATATTCTTCTTACCACTCTAATAGAGTGCAACCTCCATGAAATCAGCTCTTTGCCTATTTTGTGATTTCTGTATACTTACCTCTTGAGCCAATATGGTGCTGCCCATAGTATTTTAATAATTATCACATTTACTGCATAAGGTTAAGCCAGAGTGTAAATTGATCAATTAGAAATCATGTTATTTAGCTATCAAATAATGTTTCAATGAATATATGTTGATACACCATCAATACAAGTAGATAAATGAAACCCTCAAGATTGTTCAGGTTTTTGTAATGACAAAATTCAGTTATAAAAATTAGATCATATATTTAAATTTTGGACATATTTTTCAATATTATTTTTTCAGATTACATTTTTTGCTTTAAAGTGAGAATAGTAGTTGGCCTGGTGGTTCATGACTGTAATTCCAGCACTCGAGAGGCTGAGGCAGAAAGATTGCTGTGAGTTCAAGACTGATTAGAGATCCCACTTGATCCAGTAACTTTCTTTCTGGATATATTTCAAAAGAATCAATAACATTATATCACATTGATATATGTGCACCCATGTTATTAGTGGCAAAGTTTGTAATAGCTAAATCTTGGAAACAAACCAAATACCCATCCACCAAAGAATGAATTACAAAAGATACTTTTTTAATACAATGGAGTACTACTCAGTCATAAATAAGGATAAACCTGAGACATTTCTAAGTATATGAATGCACCTTGAGACCATACTCTTAAGTGAAATGAATCAGACATGTTTGTGGAAATATTGCATGGTTGCTGTGGTGTGAGCTACCAAAAGTGCAAATAAGGACTGAAGTATGTAAAAGGCATTATGAAATAGGATGAAATTGTTCAAAAGAAAGGGGAACTGTGGAGGGAAAAATAAGAAACAAAAAGAAAAAAAAAGAAGATAAAAAGATAAAACGGACACAAATCTTTGTAAATAAGAGAGGGTAGAGGGGTTGAGGGAAGAGGAGAGGGTTCAAAAAGAGGAATCAGGGTATTTCATCTATAGGTACAAATGCCCTGTGATGAAGATGATAAATATATATATCTAAAGTTTGCCAATAAAATTAACAAGAGTAAAATAGTAATTATTCTTAGGATATTTTGGATTTGTTGCTCAGCTATAACATAAACAAGTAATATTGCTAACCAAAATAAAACAAAGGTGATGAATGATTTGTAGAATCATTATGTAATCTTCATAGTGATCCAAGCCAGTAACTTAAATCTGTACTACTCCAAATGAAGGTGGATCTATACAGATCTGTGTATACAAGACTAGAACATAAATTAAGAGTAAATATTTAGAAATACTTACAGCAATTGAACATTGCTGTAGCATCATAGTATTTTTTAATCATTTATCATAGATGAAGCAGTCTTCACTGATGAGAAAATTTTAAAACTTGGTCTTTACCATAAAGTTTGTGTGTCTTCATCATATGTACTGAGTGAGGCAGGTGTGGAGAGTGAAGAGGCTCAGCAGATGTCACAGAGCAGGGGGCCATGCAAATGGTATCACAGTCTATGTGCACACTAGTGCACAGGTATTTCATGTTACTTTACATGAAATTAAGGCTATAAGTATATGTTGTATGAAATAAAGCAAAAATGCTCTAGTTATTGACAGAGTGTTTAATCTCATGACATCAATTTCACTGCTGAAACTAGATTAGGAAAGAGAGATATTTGTAGTGCCATCAGCCCATTGGAACCCATTTCAAGTGGTCTTACCACTGAAACCCTGAAAGAGTCATTTCATAGATTAGTGATATCTATTGCATATAAATAAGTTTTAAATATAGGAACAATCACACGAATGAAAAGTCCATCAAATGTATCATTTTTTCTAACATAGGAATATGTTAGAAAAAATATGTTGTGGATGGACTATGTTTATGCAATTGATGCTCTATGGAAAATCTCACAGATCTTGAAATCCATGAAGAAGCTCTCTGCTTACCCATAAACACAGAGAATGAAGCATAGAGCCAATCTCAAATATTAGTTAAATGAAAAAAATAAGTATATTTCTTGAGAGTGGCTTATTTAAAGTACTACCTGAGTAGTATGAAGAATTTCTTTTTTTTATTTAAAAAAAAACAGGGAAAAGGTAGAAATATTACCGAATTTCAAGAAAAGATAAACAGTAAGAAATCACTAGTTGATAAATTACACATTGTTCTTTTAGAAATAGTTATTCCAGTTACAAAATTAAAGCACACAAAGTGGACACTCAAGCAGTGAGAGTACAAACAGATCTGTTCAACAATCCAACAAGAACTTAGAAATATGGTCATCAATCCCACACACCTAAACATACATGTAGCTATATCTTTTATAGCGCTTCCTATTTCCTCTTTTTTTACAATAGCAATTATACATTTTAAAGTTTTATTTAAAGAGAAGAAAAAAAAAAGCAAAACAGAAAAAAGGGTAGCAACAATGCAGAATTCTAAAAGAAAGAAAGAAAAAGGAAAATGAGAAAGAGCCCCACTAAGAAATCAGTAATTTATAAATTACATACTGTCATCCTGGATATAGTTGTTCAAGTTACAAAGTTGAAGAGTCATAGTAAATATTCAAACAGCCAGACTACAAACAGTTCTGCTCAAAGATCCAACAAAGATTCAGCAATATGGTCATCTATTTTACACACTCAAACCTGCATGCAGTTATGTCCCTTAGAGCACTTTCTTTTCCTCTCTTTTTTACAATAACAATTACACTTTTTAGTTTTATTACACTTGTAGTTCTTATTTACTTTTTACACTAGAGACACAATATGATATTTATAAATATAATTCTTATTTATTTCACTAATGAGGATAGTTTCAAGTTGTCTCCATTTGCCTATGAAGGCCTCAAGATCATCCTTTTTATAGCTGAGTAACATTCCATTGTATAAAAATGCCACATCTTTTTCATCCACTCTGCAGTTGATGGGCATCTTGGTTGTTTCCAGGATTTAGCTATCACAAATTGGGCAGCTATGAACATGGGTGCACATATATCACTGTGATATGAAATTTTCAGTTCTTCTGGGAAAATACCCTGGAGGGGGATAGCTGGATTGAATGGGGCTTCTAATCCTAGTCTGATATGAAGAATTTCTTATACAGGCTAAAGGCTTTTGCAACTTGGGATGATCTAGAAAGTTTCATAAAAGGAGTACAATCTTCATTGAGTCTTGATGATAACAAAATAAGAAAATTCTAGGATTAAATTTTTAACATGTCCAATATTTTTATAATCATTTATGCTGAACATGTACTTATGACTGAATTAGTGGAATCAAGACATGAAACTGAGTCTGGATCCCAAGAATAAGATGGCATTTGGAAAATGTATTTCTTCTATTTCTACAAAGATTTCTCTTGTAAGTGTAAGTGGTAAGATTCTGATGTATGACTAGAACTATAATTGAGAGCTCTGCTAATTGTTCTTCCTCGTTGCTTTGTTTTGGAATAATTTGTTCAAAGCAGAGAGTCTTTCTCCACTCTTTTTTTCTTTTTGGTGGTATACCTAACACTAATAATGGAAATCACAATAATAAATTAGTAATGTTTAGACATACATCCAATCATTATTGTAGGCACTTAAAATGGTTGATTTAATTTATATCTTATCACGTTTTAGATATAGTTAGTATTACCTTTTTCTTTCTATAGAAGAAAAAACAGGCTCCAAAGCATGATTGCTTTGCAGGAGAGAACCAGATTTTTAAACTACACATTCTGGCTCCAGAATCCTGATTTAAATCATTGTCCTGCTTTTATCAACCAGAGCCATAATCTCAGCAAAATTTACTCTGTGGAAAAGAAAATCTCTGCTGTGCCTCCTTCTTACCACCTTCTCTGCCTTCGTTCTTCCTGCCATCTCTCGTCTGGATTACTTCAGAATCTATTACTCTTCAGTTTTAAATTCATTCTTCACACGTAGCCTGAGTCATCTTTTTAAAACGTGAATTGCATTGTTCTTTTCCTGCTCCGAATCTTCATATGTGGTTTTGTTGCCGTTAGTTGCAAATCTGAAATCTGTCCATACCCTATCAGACCCTCTGCCTCTTCCCTCACGATCCTTATGCCAGTATTTCCCACGATTACTCAGTTTTGGTAACAGGGCTTCCGTTGAGGATTCCCAGTGGATTAAACTCTTCCTTCTTATGCTGAGCTGCTGGTCTATAACTTACCTGCTTACTAGTCTTCATGCTAAATGGTACTCATTTTCAAAATTCATCTTAAAGATCCCATTTTCTTAAAAGCCTTCATTGAACTTTGGAATTCAAATTATGTCCCTCAAAATATTCTCTTCTAGCAACTTCTACACTTCTTTTAAAAAAAATAGTACTTATCCTAGTTTGAAATACTATTAGCTATCTATTTTCTCACCAGATTCTAAATTTTATAAGGGAAGAACTGTAGTGAGTAAAGTCCTCAGAATTCTGTATAGTGCCTGTGTGTTCCATAAATATTTGCACAATGGAAAATGTCATTTTTATATTGCTATTCAGCATCAGCATTATGGATGCTAAAAATGAAAAACTATTTTGACTTTAAATTCATAGAAAGGGATTAAAAAAGAGTTCTTTAAATTGAATAAACATAAATTTGTTACTAATTCCTTACTAGTGTGTTTAAAAGTTCCATTTTTGTACTAATGAGAACCTCTTCACATTCTGACATGGGACTATGGGCCTATGTTCTGAAGCCAATGATTTTTTTATGCTTGTTATTTTTTTTTTCCTCAAGTTTTCAAATTTTCTTTATACATGATTGTGAGCAGAAACTCTTGTCAATGTTTTGACTTTTTAACATCAAAAGTGGTGTATCTGTGGCAGGGATGCTAGCAGTCTCTTGAATATCCATTATTTCCCTTTTTAATATTAGAAGCTTTTTTCTGGGCACATGAACATCCAGCTAAAGACTAAATTTCTAAGATTTTCTTGCTGCTAGTGGTGGCCATGTGAAAGTTGTAGGCCGTAAGATACAAACTGAAGTGATAAAGGCAATTTCTGAGTTATAGTCTTAAAATGGATCGTTCTTTCTTCTCTTGAACGGGGTAGGAGCTCCAGTAGCCATCTTTTTCCATGAGAGGGAAGGAGGATGCTCAGGATGAACAAGCAGCGGGATAGAAAAGGCTTCCCTGAGGTTATGAAGCGGTCATTTCAGTTCTGAACAAGGAGTGACTGAACCCTTTTGTAACAGCAGCTAACCTGATAGCCCTGCTCACGAAATACTACAAACTCCCATTTCACACTTAGCTTTTCAGTACTCAGCAATGTTTTTTGATGTTTTTTCCAAATCATAGGCAATTATAAGGCAGCAAAAATCAACCTATAATGCGGGAGAAAGGCTTAGAATGTAGTACAGACCACCTGGTGGGCTCAGAAGTATTTCCTATTTGTCCGTTGTAAATATTATAGTTATGACACACTTGTTGACTTTTTTACATTGCAATCTTCATACATTTAATGGAAAGTTTCTGACAGCAAAACCAAAACATTTATAGATGTAATATGTTAATTGATGCTAAATTTATTAAAGCTGAAAGTATAAAAACTTCATTTTTAAGCCTTTAATATTAATTTAAATTTTTTAAATCTAGTAATTTTTGTAAAAAATACATTTCACTTAATTCTTTGATTGGTTCACAATTTGTTCTTATTAACTCAGTGAATCAGTAAATTTTCTTTAAATGCTTTAAGATATATTTGTATATTTCAAAAAACCTACATATTCTCAAGTATTTTAAGAATGTTAATTTTTAGTAAATGAATGTATTTTTTTTTTTTGAAAAAGATGGCAAACAAAAGCTAAGCATTTAAGTGACCAAGTAGATTTCACAAACTCATGGTCACAAATTAAATGAATCTTACCCTCTTGAACTTTCAGATCCTGCTTCCAAATGTAATCAGATCAAATAATCACATCTATGCTATTGACTTATAAATTAGTCAGATAGATTATTTAATGTCATATTCCAATACCTTAAATAAGGACAGCAGCAAAAGAACTCATTTAGTATTGTCTCTCTCTCTGTCTCTGTCTCTGTCTCTCTCTCCCTCTCGCTCTTTCTCTATCTCTCCCTCTCTCCCTCTGTCCCTCTTTGTCCCTGTTGCACAGGCTGGGCTTCAGTTCTTTATCTCAAGCAGTCCTTCTGCCTAAACTCTCCATTACACTTGACTGCTTATTCTCAAATTTTGCTTAAGAATATTATTACTACATGTTTGATTTATTTATTTATCCTTTCTGTGCTTTCAGAACTCACCTACACACACACACATACACACACACATACACCCTAAAGAGATTTATAATCTTGACCTAAGAGTTTGGGCAATTATTCGAGCCCATGTACTTTCTTGCAACCTAAGGAATTTTGTATTTCTTCCAATTTTTACCATTGTTTTTAAACTGTTAACTATCTAATTATTTTGATGCTACACCCCCTTGTAATGGCAGTGATTTTATTTACTGTCTGATTTGTGTAAAATAGGTATTGGTATGCTCTCTGAATTCCATGACCTGTCTCACAACACCATTTCTAGATTTTATTGCTACTTTGTTTCCTCTCTGTCTCTGTCTCTCTGTCTCTCTCTCTTTCTCTCTGACAAAGTCTTGCTATGGCTGGCCCTGAACTCACTAATTTGCCTAAGATGCTCTCAAACTAGAGGTGATCATTCTGCTTTGGCTTCCAGAGTTCTGAGATTACAGGCCTGCATTACGAAGGCCTGCTTGCTGTCACTTAACTTTAAAAAGAAGAAAAAAATTGTACCTGATTTAGAAAAAGAGATATAGGGAGTAATTTCATAATGTGTATCTGTTCAGGTTTAGTATTCCTTATCTAAATGCTTTGAGTCAGAGGTGTTTCAGATTTGACAACTTTTCCAGATTTGGGAAAACTTTCACATATATAGTGAGATAGGTTGAGGATGAACCTACCTAAACAAGCAAGTAGTTTATGTTTCTTACACACTTTATACACATAGCCTGAAGATATCGTTTAATACAAATATATTGTAGGTTTGTATTTTCACTGCAACCCATCACACAAGGGCAAGTGTGGTGACATCTTGATTGTCAACTTGACTGCGTAAAGAAACTCGTAGGGAGGGGATTGGAGTATGAAGGAACTAGCTTTATCTCATTGATGAGTTCATAGCTGAATGGGTTATTAGGTGATGGGGTTTGGGTGATGTGGGTCACGGGGGCTGATTTTCAGGACTATATTTGGTGTCTGGCCCCTCCTGCTCACTGCTTCCTGGATCCCAGTTGAAGAACTTTCTTCATGTCCTTCCACCGTGATATTTCTGCCTTGGAGTCAGTAAACTAAGGGTTAAAACTCTGGAGCTGTGAGTCAAAGTACAATTCTCCTCTTTAGAGTGTGGATGTCAAGTATTCTGTCTCACCAACAGGAAGCTGACTAAGACAGTTATTGTCTAGCTTCTAAAAAATTTCAGACTTTGTTACCATTTCAAGTTTTGATTTAGGATTTTCATTCTGTCTTCTGCTTTGCCTATCTTGTGTTTAAATACATCTTATAAGTCTAGTGTTATACATGCATGTTTCATCCTTTTTTATGGAAATTTTAAGCTATTTAAGAATGAATTAAAGATCAAGATGAAAAAGAGAATGAAATATAAAAATTTTAGCCCATATCACAAACCTACTGAAAACTCCATTGACTGGAAGTCTTCAAAACATTTTTATTTTGGTTTAATTGCTGCTTCTTTATTCTAAAAGTTGACCGAGTCACTCCTTTTAATATATTCTGTATGTCTTTACTTTGTTAATGTGGATTGGCAAATGATCCATAGATAGCTCATGTGTTGCCAATTGTTTGAACTTTCAAATTTCTATTTAATGGGGAGTTTCCCTTGTCTAATAATTTAACTGGGGTCTGTATTAGGGGAAAGGGCAAGTAGGAAAAATGATGAAGGGCTTTTATTTCATTTGACATGGCACATGAGGATAAGATTAGATGAAGACAGTGGCCACCAACTAGGCACAAACTGATGAAACCCACCCATTCTGTGTTTGTGCCCATGAACTTACACATATATGCACACATACAGTGGGCCAGATAATTTGAAAGTAGCACAAAAAATGTGAATTTTCTACTAGGATAAATTAAATCAATTCTATCTTCATTGTAATTATATCTTGGTACAGATCATAAAATGACCAAAAATCTATTATCTAAGAAAAGTATCCTCATTTGTTCAAAGTCTTCATGCCGATTAACTGAAATTTATTTAAAGCCATATTCTTCCGTACAGAAATCATGTTAGTCAAAGCAAAAGAAGTTTTGTTTTAATTGCCGTGATTAATAAGAAAACTAAAAGAATATGCTAATTATAGTACACTATTTGCTAGAGCTACAGTTTGAAATATTATTTTTAATTTTATTTCTTCCAGAAGTCTAAACATCTCATATTATACTTACTGCATCATTTGCTTTACTAAATTGCTTTTTTCCTACTTTCAAACTTTCAATTACCTGAAAAAACTGGGTATCATACAACTTTGTGTATGAGTTACCAGAAATACTGATTTAAATACCAGTATGCTTCTATTTACGTGTTGTTTTTGTCAAGAAATCATAGATCTTCATCAGTAAAGTTAGGAGACTGGATTCAGTGGTTTTTAAATTCGGGTATCCCTGAGTTTGTCTGGTAACTCTTCACAATGGAAGCATTCTTTACTTGGGTTATATCACGATAGGTTTTTCAGAGACAAAAACTAATTGATGAATGGTACTTATGATTATAGAAACAATTAAAATAATGTGAACTGACACAGTTTTTCATTCCCTAAAAGTCTTCTGCTTCTCAATTTAAAGCAGATGAATATTTGATAATTATAGCAGGAGTAAACTTATGTAATACTGACTCTATGCAAGGCATCTTCTAAAGATTTTATTTCTAGTAACTCACTTAATCCTTAATATGTGACACTCTTTTTCCACTTGACTGTTGAGGAAACTGGTTAAAAAAAAGTTTAAAGAAGCTATTCAAAGTCACACACAACGAAGCACAGGGGTGAATGCCACTTCCTACTCTTACTGTTCTTTACTCTCCCTGGTAAAAAGCTCACTGTAGGGAAGGTCTGGGTTGGGCAGTAGAAAGGAGTGGGCTAAGACTGGGTCCACTGTGTGCCCCTGGATCTTCTGTGATAGTTCACTGGGACTTTTGGCAAGTCATTTAATCCCTGAACCTGGGCTGTTCAATGGAAGTAGGATTTAAACTGTGAGAGGCACTCATGTCATTTAAGATGTGTAAGTAGTTACACATTTATTTCACTATGGTATTCAAATATATAAAAATATAAGCTTTCAAGAGATAATCTGTAATAAAATTTATCAGTGCAATGCATTATATTAGTTTTCATATTAAATTTTGAAATCTGATGTGTATTTTACACTTACAGGACATCTCAATTCAGATTACACACATTGCAAGACCAACATTATCTTCACATTGGATGGCCCAGCTCTGAAAGTGAGAACTACTGTACAACAAGGCTTGATGATGGAACATCACAGAAATCTTGGCTCTGAAACTGTAGGAATCTATGATGAAAAACATCTTTATTGTATTACTTGTTTCTTTGTTTAAGTAGCATGGAGAGCACATGTTAAGATAAAGATCTAGTGAAGAAATGCTTCTTTAAGAGTTACAAAGGCAGTGTAGCACCAAGATAATGTCTTCAGACCAGAGAGGATTTTCAGAAAGTGGGTATAATTTAGTGGGTTTAAAAAAAATTAATCATTTCTTCAACTGAGAACTTGATGTGAACCGCGTCCTCTTCCAGGTCTCTTGAATTGTGATGATTAGATTAACTATTAATTTAATTGAATTAAAAGATGCCTAGAACAGTGACCAAGCCATAGGAGATTAATCTACTGATGTTCATAGCTGAGTATGGAGTTAGGATCTGGGTCCACTGTGAGGTGGGTCACTGAAGGTGTGTGTTTGGAAAGTACATCTCTTGATGGTATGTTTCTGCTGCTCTCTGCCTCCTGGCTACCATGAAGTGAGCACTTTTCCTCTGCCATAAGCTGTCACATGGTTTTTCTGCCTTAGAATCAACTGAACATGGATTAAAACCTCTGAAATTATGAACCAAATTCAACACCTCCTCTTTTAAATTGTGGGTCTCAGAACTTTTGTAGCAGCAATGAAAAACTTGACCAATACAAGGACTCAGAAGAGAAGGATTCAGAACCTCTGTTCTCATGGTGATAACGGTAAGTAGATATGCAGAATATGATTAAGCAAATACTGTGGAAAAAAAGTAAAGCAAAGTGAAGAGTTAGGTGGCCAGAGAAATTTTCAGATCTTGTTTTAATAGAAGAGCATCTCTCAGAAGAAAAAATCTAGGGCCAGAGATTTAGCTCAGTGGTGTAAGTGCCTACCTGGCAAGTGCAAGGTTGTGAGTTTGATCCCCAGTTTAAAAAACAAAAAAACAACAACAACAACAAAAAAAGAGAAAATTGAGTTGACAGATGGGGCAAGCTATAACAGACTATTGGTGCTAATACAAATCAGGAATACCAATCAGGATGTTAATGAATTTTCTAGGTAGCCTCTCATGATGATTTGGTCTAATGTAGGATTTAAGGACTTGTATGGTTTAAATTTGGTTTGGCCTCACTGAAACCTTGAAATGCAATTGTCCTTGTGGTAGCTTTAGGAGGTAGAATCTGGTGATGGATACTTGGATGAGGAGGGGAAAGAAGAGAGATTATGTGGGGGGTAAAGAGATAAAAATGAATAATGTATATTATATACATACTATTTCTCCAACATGAACACAACTATTATGTGCTGTATACTATACAATAATTAAACAAATGAACAAGAATAAATAGGTTGGAGAATGGAATAGATAGTGTGTGAGCAAAGTATGGGTGCAAAATTTCCCCTTTTATAAACAGTCTAATCTAGACCATCAGTCTAGGTAGGTCTAGAAACTATAGTAGCTGACAACTTATACTTACAGATAGTGTTTACTGTATTCCAAGATTGTCACAAAAATTTCCGCCTAATATAAAACAACATTTACTGTACAGGCTCACAGATGCTTAAAGAGATATAATTATTATCTATATACTCTGACAAGAAAATGGCACTTACATGTTTGAATTAAATTTCTAAAATGGAAGGAAGGCTAGACATTAACCAACAATCATTTCACTCTTTTGTTCATGTTCTTCTCCTTTTTTGTTCTACTTCCCACAAACCTAATTTAAAATTGTTGTTTTAGTTGATGTACATTCCTCTTATGATCTTTCAAAGCCTAAATCTGGAGTTAGATAATAGCTGGTACTCGATGCTGTAACATATGTGAAAGAGAGAGAGAGAGAGAGAGAGAGAGAGAGAGAGAGATCACTAAAAGAGATTGAAGCCTCTTTTGTGAGAGTGGGTTGATTTTCCTGGGACAGAGGTAGAGACTCTTGAGAGAAGTGAATGGTTGGATTGTTGAATGAGTGGCTTGATTCTCACTCATGTACATTAATTTTCTCATGTGGGGTTTGATTCTTGTGTTAGTACGTATAGGTTCTTGGGGATAATTTTCACTCAAGGGCCAGTTCTCCTGGGCCTGAGTTGTTGCTGATTTGAATCAATTCTGACAGAGAGTGGTAAGTAACTGAAATCTGTAAAATTCTAGCTAGTGATAGAAAGTGACAGTTATACAGAGCCATCATGTAGTACTTAAGTAAATAAAGCGGAGTTACCTCATTCCTCATTTTGGTAGAGTTTTAAACTTCAGGATAATGCATTTGATATAAAGCATTTTTACTTCAGTAATTCTGTAACAAAATGTATAATTATATTTTTGTTTATCAAAAGGACAGGTAAGAATCGAGTGTTGTTACAAGTGCATTAACTAGGAATTGACAGTCTTAACCAAAGGACCTGATTTACAGGTATTCACCCATCTAAGATGAAATTATTGTTGATCATCAAAGCCTCTGTTTGTAGTCTTGTCCCACTCTGTTTAGAATTAGTGATTTTCCTATAAAGGAAAATCTTATCAAATCTGCAAATGACAAAGGCTGGGAGGGATAGAGAGTGTGTTGGATAGCAGAATTAGGATGCCCCAAAATTGTGATAGGTTGGAAAATTTTGAGCTCAAGTACATAAGAAATTTAGCAGAGATAAATGTATGGACCTGTACTTATGTTAAAAAAGAAGCAAAACAGAAACACAGCTGCGCTTGCAGAAGATGAAGTTACTGCTTATGAGCCAACTGTGTGAAATGGCTTAAAGGAACAGTCAAATCTTTAGAAATCAAAGTTGTGCTACAAATGTCCCCAAAGCTAATGTGGGCTTAGGGGAGGGGACATGTCAGTTTAATAAATAGAATCTAGAATAAAAATGAGCATGGACCTAACTTTCAAAAGACAATTTAGATTTAAGGCTGAGAATATGGTGAGAGGTAATTAGAAAACTAAATTGCATTCAAAAGAAGCTACATATGGAGAGTTCAAACTCTGCTCTATGAACACAGTTCAGACACTGTACCTCAGGTAGCAGATGCTGTGTGGCCTAGAGAGACAAAGGTAAGGTTTACCAAGGACCTCATCTAAAAAGATTTAAAATATTGTCAATTTAAAAATGCTGGTGTAACCTTAGGTGGGCAGGGAGAGGGAAATCAGGTTAACATGGAAATGTTTTAGAAGACAGGTAGCACCTCAAAATAAGGAAGGACTTTTTGCCAATAAAAATTACCCAGAGAGTATTGTGTCTACACAGAATTTTTTCCTCAAGGGAGTTCTGGATTAGGCTAAACTAACACAAACAGAATTGTTGAAAAGACATTTTAAAAAGTGGCTTACTGTGATAACTTGTAGTTTTTGTCATGATTTATAACAGGTGTAGGATGATATTTCAAGGCAAAATGGGTCTCAATTCACCTTTCACTCTGGAAGGAACTTCATAATTATCTCCTTCAATTATTAGCTAAAATATTCTCAGATTTTAAAATGTGGGATATTATCAAAATTACACTATCTTTTTATTTTTCACAATTTTGAGTTCACAGTAAAGAAATGTGACTACATGAAATAATTTTCCCAGACTCTAGACAAAGTCAACTGCTTTAGAAAGCATATAATAATAAAATTTCAAACATTCTCTTTACTGAAAAAGTTAGAGCAATTAATTCAGGTGAACAACAGAGACTGTGGTGGATCTCAGTAACAGAATGCTTGCCTGGCACACGTGAGGCTTTGTATTTGATCCTCAGCACTGCAAAAAACCAAAATAAATCACTATAACATTGCCTCATATACAAGTTTTGCTTTACTTACTCAGTTTAGAATAAAAGGTATTGGAATGCATTTTAGGTTGTTTTCATTTATTTCTAGATAAGAGATATTTTGATCTCTTCCTACTTTTTCTTTGATTAAGACAAGCTCCCCCAAATCCCTTATTAGCCCCTTTAATATTTAGTCTTGTGAAATGCAGCTTTTGATAAAGGCATGTATTAACAGCTATACCAACCACGGACTTTAACTTTCAAATAACTTTCAGAAAAGGCATTTTCAAACTAACCATGCATCAAAATCTCCCAGAGAGCTTGTGTAAACATAGATTGCTATTGAATAAGTCTAGGGTGAGACGATACAATTTGAATTTCTTACAGATTTCTGGGTGACTTTAAAGCTGCTGATTCCAGGACACATTCTGAGAACTGTGTGTTAAAATACATCAGATAAAGCTCAGAATTGCTGAGAGTTCTTCAGGAACAGAGTTGAAACCATAGTTTTCAAAACAGCACTCTACAGTCTACAGGGCTTGATGAGGAAACCATTTCCTGCTTTGTTAACAGATTCAAACACTATATTTCAGTAACTGGATTCTTTTTCTGTAACTACTACTGATATCAGTAAAAATGCCAACACTGAAATGAGAATTCAACTTGCATCCAGTGATGTTTCCCGGCTCCCAATGCTTCTGACAATATCTACATCATGACTGCATGAATGAAAAGTTTTCCATGGCTGTCATGATGGGTAAAGACTAGATCGCGTGATAGTCTGGCTGTGTGGAAAGCTGAATGTTTTAGTTCTGTTTCCTACATTAGGGAAGAAGGGCTCATATTTGCATAAACATACATTAATACTGGGAAGCTTTGCTTCTTAAATTACTCTCTCTAGAATATTTTAAAACTTAGTACTGACTTAAAGATTTCTACTCCTATTCAGGAAAACAAAATATCTTCTGGAAATGGTCATTTACGAAACTACAGCAAGAAAGAGAGTAACACTAAACAAGTTCTTGTATGTCCCTATTTGGATTCCATAAGAGCATTTCTAAGATAAAAGAGTATTTCAAACACAATTTACATACCATAGATCAAAAACTTATTCAAATGCTGAATAAACTAAAAACACAATTATGCATGACTTGAGGATGATAGATCAAGTTGGCACTTTCCTCCTGATTGTGTCCTTTTAATCACATTATTATTTACTTGTAACGTGGGTATTTGTGAAGGGTCACCCTTAAAACACGCGGAGTGTAATGACATGAACAAGTCAGGTGCTAACAGACCAGAGAGCATTCTGGAGAGTGAGGATACTTTCTTGGAGGAAGGAATACCTGAGCTAAATTTTCAAGAAAGAACTGTCAATAAGTGAGCAGAAACAAAGGGACAGGAAGTTTTCAGGAAGAGGCCTAGGGTTGTGGAAGATGTTTGGCTCCTTTGTTAAACAAAAGGCTGAGAGTCTTTGTAGTTGTGCCTGCATCTTCTAATCTGTTTCACTGATCCTTGGGTCTGATTTTTTGCTAGTACCATGCTGATTTTACCACAGTAGCTTTGTAAGATAATTCCAAGTCAGGGATTGTGATACCTCCTACTTTGCCTTTGTTGCCCAGGATTGCCTTTGCTATTCTAGATCCCTTAAGTTTCTAAATGAATTTTAGGAATGTTTTCTCTAGATTTGTGAGGTATATTAATAATATTTGATCAGGATTTCATGAAATCTGTATAACAGTTTTGGGAGTGTGGCCATTTTGACAATGTTGGCTCTTCCGCTTCCATTTTTTGATGTCGTCTTCAATATCCTTTTTCAGACTGCTGTAATTTTCAGTATATGGATCTTTTACATCCTTTGTTAGATTGATTCCAAAGTATGACATTTTTTGGAGGTTATTGTGACAGGTGTTGTTTTCCTAATTTCTTTTTTGGAGAGATTGTTGTTTGTGTACAGAAATGCTATTGATTTTTGAGTGTTGAACTTTGTATCCAGCTATAGTGATAAATTTGATTAACTCTACTAGTCTTTTGGTGGAATTTTTGGAGTCTTCTATGTAGAGTATCCTGTCATCTGTAAATAATGATAATTTAACTTTTTCCTTTCCTAGTCTTATTCCTTTTATTTCTCTCTTTTGTCTAATTTCTCTGGCTGACATTTCCAGAATTACACTGAATAGAAATGGTGATAATGGACATCCCTGTCTTGTTACTGATTTTACAGTGAAAGTTTTTGTTCATTTACTATGTTCAGTATTTTTTCATTTACTATGATGTTGACTGTTGGCTTGTCATAGATGGTTTTTATCAGATTAAGGTAGAGATCATCTGTTGTGCTTTTCTGTAGGATTTTTATTACGAATGAGTGTTGGACTTTATCAGAAGTTTTTTCTGCACCCATTGAGATGATTGTGATTTTTATCTTTGGCTCTATTGATATGGCATGTTATGTTTATTGGTTCATATATGTTGAACCATCCCTATATCCCTGGGATGAATTTGACCTAGTCATGGTGTACAATCTTCTTGATAATTAGATGCATTCTGTTTGCTAATATTTTATTGAGGATTTTTGCATTGATTTTCATTAGGGAGCTTGGCCGATAGTTCTCTTTTTTTGGTTGAATCTTTGTCTGGTTTTGGTATCAGAGTAATACTTGCCTCCAGGAATGAGTTAGGGAGAATTACTCTCCTTTCATATTCATTAAAGATTTTGAGGCATATTAGCATTAAATCCCCACTAAATTTATTGTTGAATTCAGGTGTGAATCCATCAGGACTTGGGCTTTTCTTTGTTGGTAAGTTTTTAATTACATTTTAAATTTCATTAACTAATATTGAGTTATTCAACTTTTTGTGTCTTCTTGATTCAGCTTTGGTAATTCATGTTTCTAGGAATCTGTCTATTTCTTCTGTGTTTTCCATCCTATGCAAGTAAAGATTTTTGAAGTAAATATTGATGATCTTCTGAATTTCCACAGGATCAATCATTAGTGATTTCACTCTTTTAATTCCTCATTGCATGAATTTTTTTCTTTTCTTTTGTTTATTGATAAGGTTGGCTAGGGGTTTATTAATTTTGTTTGTCTTTTCAAAGAACAAATTGTTTGACTCATTAATTCTTTGTATTATTTTCTTAGTCTCTGTTACTTTAATTTCTGCTCTGATGTTTATAATTTTCTTCCTTCTCTGAGCTTTGGATTTGACTTGCTCTTCTTTTTGTAGAAGCTTGAGATGAAGGATTAGACTGTTTATCTGTTCTCCTTCTGTTTTCCTGATATGAGAATTCAATGCTGTAAATTTCCCTGTTAGGACTGCTTTCTTTGTGTCCCACAGGTTCCATAGGTATGTTGTATTTGCTTTGCATTTGACTATAGCTATTATTTATTTTCTTCTTTAATTTCATCTGTGACTCATTGGTTGTTCAAGAGGTTGTTATTTAATTTGCATTTGTTTATGGAGTTTTTGCTGTTTCTTTTGCCATTAATTTCCCATTTAATTGCATATTATGGTCAGATAATATACATGAGACAATTTAAATTCCTTTGCATTTACTTAAATATATTCTATTGGGCTAGCATATGGTCTATTTTAGAAAACATCTCTTGAGCACTGTGAAGAATGTGCATTCTGATGTTAGTGAGAACCCTCTGTAAATGTCTACTAAGTCCATTTGTTCACATGTTTGATTCAGTTATGTTATTTCTTTGCTGACTTTTTGTCTAGGTGACCTATCTCTGTGACAATGGAGAATTAAGGTCCACTAATAGAATTGTGTTATTGTTTATTTGATTTTTTTGTGTCTATTAGTATTTGTTTTATATAGTTGGGTGCTCCCATATTTGGTGCATATGTATGTATTTATGACTGTTATCTCTTTATCTTGAATTTTTCCTCTAGCAAGTATGTATTCTTTATCTCTTTTGATCATTTTTGGTTTGAAGTTCACATTTTCTGCTAACAGAATAGTACCCCTGCTTTTTTCTGGGTTCCTGTTGCATGAAGGATTTTTTTCCATAACTTTTAGTCTATGAGTTTTCTTTGAGTTAAATGTGTTTCTTGTTTATAGTATATTATTGGATCTTTTTTCTTGATTAATTCTTCCATTCTGTTTCTTTCAATTGATGAATCGATGTCATTTACATTGATAGTTAAAACTGGCATGTAATGGCTTATATTTGTCATACTGTTTTCCTATTGTTGATTCCCTGATTTTTCCCTATGTTTAATTGCCTGCCTTGCCTGGTGGTTTCTTCTTGTTGTTGTTTTTGGACTTGTGGTTATTTTTGTCTGTATCTAGAATATATTTCAGTACTAGGGTTATTTTGGTGGTCATGAATTTCTTCAGTTTTGTTCTTTGTCATGGAAGTATCTCACTTCTCCATTAATTTTGCAAGACAGTTTTGCAGGGTACATCACTTTGGATTGGAACATGTTTTCTTTATTTTTTCTTTTTTGTGTTTTAGTACCTGGGATTGAACTCATGATCTTGCACTTACAGGCAGGCACTTGTATCACTGAGCTAAATCTCCAGTCTGGAAGTTGTTTTCTTTAAGGGCTTGAAACACTTCACTCCAACCTCTTCTTTACTTGAGTGCTTATATTGAGAAGTTGGCCATGATTTTAATGGGCTTTCTTTTATATGTGATCTGTTTCTTTTCTCTAACAGATTTTAATATTCTGTTTTTGTGCTGAATTTCTGGAATCTTGATTAGTGTATATCTGACTATAGATTTACTTTGGTTATCCCTGTTTGGAATTCAATATACCTCAATTATCTGTTCGCCAGATTTTGTTCTCATGCTTGGAAAGTTGCCTGCTATTACTTCTGCAAATAATTTTTAAAATTTCTTTTGTGATAACTCCTGCTTTATCATGAGACCTGTGAGTCTTCTATTGTTTTTCCTTGTATCATTTTGGAGCTGTTGAGTTATTTCACAGCCTCTTATTTTTAATAGATCTTTCCTTTTGCAATTTGTCCTGCCTTCAAGGTCTGAATTTCTATCTTCAGTTTTGTTCAAGCTGTTTTGCCAACTTTTGGCAGAATTTTTAATTTCCTGGATGTATCTTTGAATCTGTTTAATGCATTCTATTTCTTATAGTGTTCAGTCAAGGTTTGTATCATTTTTCTATGTTTCTGTATTTTTTTAATCTATGTCTTCTTTAGCTATTCTGACCAACTCTTTCATAACGGTTGTCTTTTCTTTTTTTACTTGAGAAATTGTTTCTGATCTGATTTCCTCTCTATCCTCATGGATTTATTTCTTTACTTCACCTGTATCTTTTCAGAAATTTCAGGTATGTGTCTTCCATTGTCATCTATGTTGATCTCTCCTGTGCTTGTTCTAGAGAGGCTGGGGGTATGAGATTGCATTTTTATTTTTTTTTTCTTTTTATCTTCACCTCTTGGTCCAAATTTTCAATCCCACTTTTCTTGTCTGCCCATTGTGTGCATCTTAGTTGGGATCATACTGTGTGACTGACATTCACATAGTCACTGGGTTCCACACTATAGGAGAGAGGCCAGTCACCAAAATTCTTCCCACAGAATCAGTTGGATGAGTCCTGGATTCTTCCTGGGCTGACTAGCCTAGGAGTATTAACGTGAGGCAAACTTTGGATCATATTGTTTCTATTGCTTCAGATTTTTCCTGGCTTTCAGACCCACTTATCTATGGTATGCTCCCCCAACAGCTCCCTACTATGTCACTAGGGTCTTGTAGTCCCACCTGGATTCCTCTGGAGGGAGGGAGGGGTCACCACCCTTTTTGCTGGCCCACCCAAGGTCCTTTGGTTAGAAGGAGGGAAGATCACCTGTACTCTGTCCACTCAGGGTCCTCTGGGTGAAGGGAGGGGTCACCAGGGCTGTCAAAGTTTTGTCAAGTTCCTCCGGATGGGAACTCACCCTTTTGCAGACCTGCCCAAGGACTGGACTTGTTTAAACATATTGCACTCTTATTAATCATTTGTGATGCTTGGCCCAATGCAGATGGTTCTTATTTTAGCTGTTCAGTTTCAAAACACCTGCTTTATAAACAGAGAGACCAAGTGAACCTGAAGTGAGTTTGCTTTTGTATAAGAAGCTCTGTGATGCCCTTCTTTTACCACAGAGGGGCATTACTGGACTTCTGTTTTCTACGTGCTCTCTGGACAGCAAGAAAAAAAACCCTTGGAAACTTATTTTTATCACCTAAAAGGAATATCATATATTAATAAATGAAAGACCTTCAGCACTAGTGACCACTTGAGATTTTTAAACTAGAAAAATATTTTCTTGAGTAGATTATTTCAGGCAGCATAACCCTTTACATCTTCTCAAGACAAAAGCAATTATTTCTTTTCTAGCCAGATCAAATTTCTTTATGTAAAATACTTCAGTATTTCAAGAAAAGTAATAACATTTATTTCAGTAGAATCCTCAGTCAAATAGAACTTGTGCAAACAGTGCTTCTCATTGGCTGTGACTTCTACTTGAAACAATGTGACTTTTTTTAGAGCACAGTCCCATTAGAAATGTCTTGAAAATGTATTTTCTATTCCCCTGATGCCACTGGCTTCTCCTCTCCAACACCTCCCCAAACTGTGGGGGCATAGACTAGGTACTCCAGCTGCCTCCTGACAACATGCATCAGGTTTCAGAAAAGGCAAAGAGATCAGGCAGCATCAGAAAGAACAAAATGCAGATAGGATCCCACGTATTCACAACACTCCCAGTACAACTGGAGCCAACTTGACTCTTACACTATATATCAGGCAATGGAAATGATCAGCCAGTCCAATTTGAGCCTGAACCTAAATATGATCCTAATTAAGACCATGATCACAACATTCACACATACACAATGCTCTCAAAGCAGAGCATAATTAAAATAGTGCTGAGAAGACTTCTTGTATTTCCCTTTAGAGAAAGAAGTATCAACAGAGCTGTGGAGGTTTTAAATTTTTCTTTTCTTTTCTTTTTTTTTAAAATCAAAATTCCCTATAAATTTGCCTGCTGCCCTCTTGGTAAGCACCTTCCTCCCGTGTGAGCCAAGAGGAGAATCAGAGAGCCACCCCCGAGATCCGGCCATGGCCATGGTGGATCCCAGGAGGCTGCACAAAGAATCAATTCACCCGCTGCCCTCTTGGTAAGTGCCTTCCTCCAGCATGAGCCAGGAAGAGATCCAGTAGTGTCTCCTGTGAGCCTACTGGTATGTGGGCTTGTAATCAAACATCCCAAACTGAAACTGAACATATAATCAACTGTTCATTCATTCTGGGACCAGAAGAGGGAATGAACATGCCAAAATATTATTAACTCAAGTGGAATTGAAGGTGAAGAAGACACTTGACCATTTTAAACCAAGCCTGTGGTCCAGTTGCTATGTGGTGACCTGTCCTCTACTTTTATAGGGAATTTTTTTAGATTTTCTTTTTTTATTTTATTTTAAAGGTAGTAGAGTTAATTTCACTTCATGACCTCAAATTCAGTATTATATACTTAAAGATATCACAGTTTAGGGCTGGGCATTTGGCTCAGTGGCATAAGCATCTGCTTGGCAAGCCTGAGGTCATGAGTTCAATCCCCAGTACCAAAAAAAAGAAAATGATATTGAAGTATTTCCATGCCAGCTGCCATTTAGAATTCATGCAAATGACAATTTCTTCTTGATTCACTATGTGTCTTCACCTCATCCTTGCCACCTTTCTGTCAGTACTGCTTTCAACTGTTTGCCATCATTTGTCTTCCAAATATTTTTCTGCACTTGCATTATTCACCATTCTTATGTATCACTTGTTGGGAGAAGCAGCAGGAAACTTGTCATGGGAGCTATAGCGTATCCCCCTATTTCCCTTTCTGAGTCTTTTTGGGGGCACAGAAAACCTTATAACTCCTTAATATCTGGTACTAGCACATATGAATATCTATTGACCTAATTTCAGACTGTCTTGGAAAAGCCTGGGGGATTTACAGAAACCCTATTGGGTTCTAGTTTTATCTCATGATTCTTCTAGATGCCAGAATGGGTATCTTTGCTGCCTAGATGAACTCCTGGTCTGGGGATTGGGAGACCAGATCACTGGGTTCCTCTGAAGGTTCAGAAGTGACCAGAAACATTTTTAAAAATTTCTTTTCCAAAAATAAAAACCAGAAAAAAATTGCTTCCATTGCACCCCAGGATTTCTTGGATTTTTTTATGATGCCTGATTCTGAACACAAATTTCTCGGCTTCGGGCCTTTATTATGTTTCTCCTGTCTCATTTTCCCAGAGTCATACAGCAACTATATCCACTCATTACTCCCAGATACAGACTCTCATGGATTCCGGTTCCCAAGCCCATCTGGATAAGCATATTTATAGTTTTACTACACCCCTGCCACCTTGGGATTAATTCATATGTCCAGACACTGAATCTGGATGGCAGTTTGCAAAGCTGGGCTTCTGTGTTACCCTTCTCACTTCCTTTTACTGCCAACAAACACTGAATCTTATAATTGTCATTGGTCCTTCCCCATGTCTTCCAGTATTGTCTTGGATGTATGGTACAGGTCTGTATGTAGCTATCTCTTCTTTTCAGTTGTCTTATCTCCTCTCCTAACCCAATTTACAGACTGGAACTCCCTACTGGAAACTGGGTGATAAGAACTAGAACTATACCTTCTTTCCTCCTTTCCCTCCCTCTCTACCTCCCTTTCTCCTTCCCTTCACTGTCTTCCTTCCTTCCCTTCTCTTCTCCTTCCTTTCTTCCAGGTATAGTACATTCAGTACAAAAAAGCTAATAGCAGCTACCATTTACAGAATGTCTACTACATATCAGGAATTTATACAAGCTGTTTCATTTAATTCTGTCTCTAATCCTGAAAGGATTATAAACTTCATTGTATAGTTGAGAAGACTGAGAGAAGGTCATGCATCTAGTAAATTGATGAGCTATATTTAATCCCGGTTCTCCTTTATTCCAAGTCCTAGACATTTTCCACTTTGCCTTAGGCATGAGAGAAAAAGAAATCAGTCACATCAATAGCCAGATATGAGGCTATTGAACACTCTACAATATGTAAAGCAACCTTAGACATAAGCTAATACATGCTCTAAAACCAAAGTGTACAACATGCTTTTGGAGGCAGATGAGAGATAGAGAATGCGGGCTGACTCGTGAGGGAAGAAAGGAAAGAGCATACCGTCCTGGTGGTGCGCTCAGAGGAGTGGGAGTTGAACTGGCCCTTGAACAGTGGGATGGAATTCATGAAGCAGACACTAGAGTGATAGTTAGTATTGTTTGTGAATCTGTCTCTCTGCATTCTATTATTCTCCGCATTAAAGACCTTATGAATCCCATTTTAGATAAGAATTTTCTTTCCTTTTCTGTTTATAAGCTTTTGTTTCCCTTTTTATTTTCTGCTACTAAATTAACCTAGTGATTCAGTTTGAAAACATTTCATTTATAATACCAAATTATTAGAGAAATAGACTAAGAAAATTACTTTTCCCTCCAACTTTTTCTCCTTTTGTTTTGTGAGAATGGTCTGTAGCACTGACACAATGATGAATTTTTCCACTTAAGTATATTAAAAAAGTACTCACTTAAGGAGGGTAAAATCCAGATGGCACGTTGCATAGAACAACTAAACGCAAAATTTTGAAAAAAGTAAAACCTATTTTAGCTACAGATTTCTCTGTGGTAAATTACTAATCAGGATGACATGGCTAGAATCATGAAACATTATATTGCAACTTTGTGTTACTTGTTTTTGTAACTGAGCTACATCCCTAATTCTCTCTCTCTCTCTCTTTCTTGTTTCTTTCTTTCCTTCTTTCTTCCTTTTCTTTCTTTCGGAGACAGGGTGCTGCTAACTCAGTGAGCTTTCCAAGCTGAGTTCAAACTTGTAATGCTCCAGCCTTAAACTTCCAAAGTGTTGAAACACTATACCTAGCTTACATTGCAATTTTAACATGTCTATAACACATGGTTGGAATTTATGAGTTTATGAACAAAAAATTAGTACACAACAATACTACTAGGGTTGTGTTTTAAAATAATAAATTTTAAAAATTTTATTTAAAGAGGGGGGGAAGCAAAATAGAAAAAAGGGTAGAAACAATACAGAATTAAAAAAAAAACAACAGTAAGAAATCTCTATTTGATACATCACATACTGTCTTCTTGGATGTAGTTGTTCAAGTTCCAAAATTAAAGTATACAAAGTGGACATTCAAACAGTGAGGCTGCAAACAGTTCTGTTCACCAATCCAACAAAAACTTAGTAACATGGTTATCAATCCTACACACTTAAGTATACATACAATTATCTCTTTTAGAGCACTTTCTTTTCCTCCTCTTGCTTTTTTAAAATTTTTTTATTTAAAGAAAAAATTTTAAAACAGAAAGAGGGGAGAAACAATACAAAATCTCAAAAACAAAATAAAACAAAACAAAACAAAACAAAAATAGTAACCAGTAAGAAATCACTAGTTGATAATTACACACTTTCCTCTGAGATGTAGTTGTTCAAGTTACAAAAGTAAAGCCTACAAAGTGGACATCCAAACAGTGAGACTGCAGTCAGTTTTGCTCATCCATCCAACTAAAACTTTAGCAACATGGTTATTAATTCCACACACTCAAACATACATGCAGTTATATCCTTTACAATACTCTCTTTTCCTTTTTTTTCTTTACAATAACCATAATCCATTCTTATAAACTACTTAGAAGTTCTACACATGTATAAGTCTCTACAAATATACCTAGCCTTTCTGTATTAGAGGGAGAAACAAATCAAAACAAATCAACAATACAAATTCCTAGAGAAACATGAAATGAAAAGAACATACAAAAACACAACACTAGGTGATCTACGGTAGTCACTATGATGTCTCTGTTATTTTCAATAAAATTTTCTATATCATCAAATATAGTATAAACTTAGCATTGCTTTTCATTATTAATAAAATCTAAACATTGGAGACATTATAGGACTTCAAAGTCAGTTAACAATCAAGCCAGAATGGGTATCCTATTGAATCCTGTCATCTTCAGAGTAGTTGCCCCTACTCTCAGACTTGGCACTCTCAAGCATACCAGATTCAAATAAAATCAGTCAAGATAAAACAGTGGTATAACCAATCTTCTCTGTCTTATCTCTGCCATGCTATTTTTCTATCATTGTTTGTTTACTTTTCTCCTTGATTCCACTGTCTGCCCCTTTCTTTGAGGCCTTTCTGCCATTATTCCTGGAACCCTGGTGATTTTCTTCTCTCTCTCTAGAATGTCCTTCAGTATTCTTTGCAGGGTTGGATTGGTGGTCACAAACTCCCCCAGTTCCTCTTTGTCATGGAAATATCTTGTCTCTCCATTAATTTTG
>PVLA01000442.1:0-76961 GCA_004027455.1 Hydrochoerus hydrochaeris | reverse complement strand
ACAGGGTACATCATTCTGGGTTGGAGGTTATTTTCTTTCAGGGCTTGGAATATTTTGCTCCAAGCTCTTCTTGATTTGACAGTTTGCACTGAGAAGTCTGCTGTGATTTTGATGAGTTTTCCTTTATAGGTAATCTGTTTCTTTTCTCTGACTGCTTTTAATATTCTGTTCTTGTGATGGATTTCTGGGATCCTGATTATTATATGTCTGGGTGTAGATCTGTTTTGGTTGTAGCTGGCTGGAGTTCTATATGTCTCATTTATCTGAACTTTCACATATTTTATTCTTAGGTTATAAATCCTCTTGTCATCTTCTAGCCTTTGTATCGTTGCTTCCTGGCTCCTTGTTATTTTTTCCTGGATCCCTCCTTTCACAATCATACTTTGCAAATCTATCTTCAAGTTTTGAAAGTTTGTCTTTAGTTTCTGTTAAAAGGTTTTGCCAGGTTTCAACGGAGTTTTTAATTTCATGGTATGCTCTTTGGATCTGTTTCATATATTCTAGATTTTGTTTATATTCTTTATCAAAGGCTTCTCTCCTTTCTCTGGGTTCCTCTATTCTTTCACTTGTGTCTACTTGAGGATTACCCCTGAAGTTTGGCTGGCCTGGTGAGGAGGGGCAGGCATACACAGCCGCTGCTTACACCTCAGTGACAAGAGCAGGCAGGATTGGGCAGAGTTCCCTCTCCAGCATGCTTCGAAGGAGACATGGCCAACAGGGAATGGGGCTAGCACCTTCACTGTAACCTGTGTGGAGGAAGCTGGGACCATGACAGGAGAGAGAGGCAGGAGGAGGCCCTTAGCCCAGAACCTGAGAGCACTGATCCAGGAGAAGGAAAAACAAGGGAGACTGAGGGCGGCAAACACACAATATCAGACATGACTTCAACGGACATTAAGATATATCTTCAGAACCTTGTAGATGAGCTCAAAACTGAAATATTAAATCAGGTAAAGCAAGATATGTGTAGAGTAATAAAAGAAATGCTCTCAGGAAGCATCTCTCAGGAAGATACAGATGGAAGAAGGGAGAAACACACAAAAAAGAGAGAAACATTCAATGAAGAATATAAAGAAAATATAGAATACATGAAGCAGATTCAAAGAGACTACCAGGAAATTAAAAACTCCATTGGAAGCTGGCAAAACTCCTTAAAAGAAACTAAGGATAGACTATCAAAACTTGAAGACAAGTTTGCAATGTGTGATCATGAAAGGAAACATCTCTTAAAAAAAACAAGGAAATAGGCAGTAACAATACAAAGGCTAGAAGATGACAAGAGAATCTACAATTTAAGAATAAGAAACATGAATGAAGAAGCAAGAATACATACAGGAAAATTACAAAGCCTATTCATGGAAATAATTAAGGAAAACTTCCTTAGCATGGGAAAAGAAAATGACATTTGGTTGTGTGAGGCATACAGAACTCCAGCCACCTACAACCCAAACAGAGCTACACCCAGACATATAATAATCAAGATACCAGAAATTCAATATAAAAACAGAATATTAAAAGCTATCAGAGAAAAGAAACAGATTACCTATAAAGGTAAGCCCATTAGAATCATGGCTGACTTCTCAACACAGACCATCAGATCAAGAAGAACTTGGAGAGAAGTCTCCCAAGACCTCAAAGAAAATGACCTGCAGCCCAGATTGATGTATCCTGCAAAACTGTCACTAGAAATTAATGGAGAAACAAGATGCTTCCATGACAAAGAGGAACTGGGCGAGTTTGTGACCACCAATCCAATCCTACAGAGAATACCGAAGGACATTCTAGATTGAGAAAAAAAATACTAGGATTTTAGGAACAGTGGCAGAAAGGCCTCAATGAGTGGGGCAGGCAGTAGAATGAAGGAGAAAAGTAGACAAACAAAGGCAGAAAAACAGCATAGCAGAAATGAGACAGAGAAGGATGGCTAGAATCTCTAATATAGATGGCCTTGATACACTATATTTTTAATAGTGCACCAGGATTTAAAACCCACATTACTCATACTACTCTGCTTAGATGGATTATATTCTGTTGCAGTCATTCTACCTGTACTAGATTTGAGGGCACAGACTGTAATCTCAAAAATAACAGGATATAGTATGGTAATCATCCTAAATTTCCTATTAAGTTAACCTACAGCTCTGTAAAACCTACATTGTTTTACCATGACTGATTGTAATGAATCTGATCTGTTAGTTCGCTGTTTTGTATTGATAGATTTTATTCAAAGCTGTTATGATTGATAGTATCAAGTCTGAGAGTATAGACAACTGCACTTAAGATGACAAGATCCACTAGAATATCCACTCTGGTTTGATTATTATCTGCCTTTGAAGTTTTATACTGTCTACAATGTTTTATTTTTAATAATATTGTTGTATACTGCTATGCCTGATGATATAGACAATTCTATTGAGGATAATAAGAAACAACATAGTAATCATTGTAGATCACCTTGTACTGTGGTTTTATATGACTGGTTTCATGTCTTTATAGGAATATGTTTGGTTTTGTCTTGCTATGTTTTGTTTTTCCCTCTAATACAGAGATGATAGAAATACATGTAGAGACTCATGTATGCGTAGCTGTTTACAGTCTCACTGTTTGAATATCTACTTTGTATGCTTTAAATTTGCAACTTGAACAAATATTTCTAAGAGGACAATATGTAATTTATCAACTAGTGATTTCTTATTGTTTATCTTTTTATTGGAATTCTGTATTATCTCTACCCTTTACATGCTTTTGTTTCTCTTTAAATAAAAAAAAGATTAAAAAAATGAGAAAATACTGAAACGGGATTCAGAAAATGTGTAATTCATCTAAATCTAGGTCATCATTTGAAACACTACTAGATAATTTTTCTCTCATTGAAACTATCATGATTACTCCAGTTTATGTGGGATTTTAAATATCTGAATTCCTCTAGGTTAAATTGTCAATTTTGGAATAATTTGTATAAAGTTGCAGTTTTATTTTCATGTATATGTTTTATCTTTCCATTTGGAAAGTGAGGTTTTATAAAATAGAATTCTGTTCATAGGTTGATTATGACCATATGTTAGTTTTTAGCTCAATAATGGTTTCAGATATTTGGCCCCATCAAATCGAGTGTCAAGACAGTGTGTTCCATTTGAGGTCTTAGAAGAAAAGGTCATTTCATTTATAGGTTTGGGAACTTGAATTTCTAGAATATTGCTTTATGTAAACTGAAACATTTATAATTAATATCAGTTCTCCTGAGTAAGAGCTCCGTGGATCAAAAATATTTGAGAAAAAACTTCCTCTGTACTGAACATGCACAGATTTTTTCCATGTTGTCATCCTGTAATAATACAATATGGCATCAATGTACACAGAATTTACATTGTGTTAGGTAATAGAAGTAACTTAGACTACACAAGAAGATGTACATGGGTTATATAGGAACACTATGCTACTTTATAGTAGGGTCTTGAACATTAGTGTATTTTATTCTCTGAGGGGGGTCCTGGAACCATTTCCCTACAGATACTGGGGTCAACTCTCTCTGACAATTGTAATTTAAACATACTCAGAAGCATTCTAGCTTCAAGAGAAAAAATAAAAAGGTAGAATTTAACCTATAGTTTAGATTATATTTAAAAAAATCCAAATCCAAAGGCTATAAAATTCTTTAAGGATGCATATAAAGAAAACTCCAAAAGGACATATCTATATCTTAATAGCAACTAACACTTTGGTTAGATTGGAAGGATTTAAAAATTTCTATATGTATATAATAGTATTAAAGTGATGCTTATCAAGTCTACTTAATCACTTAATGATTAAAGTGATACTTATCAAGTACTTAATAAATGTCAAGACATTGTTCTTGGCACTGGTAAGCCCTTAGAAATCAAGAGAGACATGGAGTTCTTGACTCCATGAACCATACAGTTATTGAAAAGAAGTAAGGTTAAATTAATATTTAACTAATTAAAATTGATACAGATGCAACACAAATCAGTTAGAACATATATCTAGGATGCCAGGAATAGTTTCTCTCTGGAGATAATTTTTTTTTTTTTATCGGTACCAGGGATTGAACTTACAACTGTGTGCTTGCAAGGCAGGCTCTTATGCCGGTGAGCTAAATCCCCAGCCACCAGGAGATAATTTTTAAATGGTGACTTAAAGGATTTAGTTGAACTGAGATTTGAATATTGAAAAAATATATATTATCAGAGTGTACCCTGAATAGATTTTAGTTGTTAAAATCTTATGTTGTTTACAATGGAGAATAAATGTGGAAGACAGAAACATACCATAGCAAGCATTAGGAATAAATAGATTCTAGAACAACTGGCATGGCTTTACCTCATACTGCTTGGAGTTTATGCTATTCCTACAAACATTTTACAGAGGGAATGTGCTTTAATTTGTGTTCCATAATTAGCTAGAATTTGAAGTATTTCTGTGGCTAGTAGAGATTATGACTTTGAACATAGAAATACAAGTGTGCTTCAAGGTGGCCTAGTCTGAAGTCTCAGCTTAATTATGCGGGAATAAATCGGGTACAATTCCTCATGTGTCACTTACAATGAGTATTTTGAATGCTTTTGTTAAAAAATCATATACTCTGAAATTTACTGCAAACTTTTCTTGTACTTTCAATTGCTAAATCTACTGGGAGCATTCAGTGAGAACTAATACTTTTAATTTATATATCGTGGTAGCTTTTTTCTGAAGAACTCAAACCATGGCATATATTTTGCCTCAATTATCTGGTTCTAAACTTGCATTTGTAACTCATCCTTTTATTCTATTCTCTGGCTTTCAGATGCTTGTTATTCTCTTCCCAACACTAATTTCCTTATGAATCCCTTTGCCTTGAAATTTTCCAAGACTGCTTCACAGGAGTGCCATATTTAGCTTCTAAATGTGTCCAATTCTCCTATACAAGACTGTTCTCTTTTCACTTGGCATCAAGGGATTCACTCCAAAATAACTATCCTTTTGTTACAAAGAAAGAAGAGCAGAACCAATGAAATTCACTAAATGGAAGCTTCACAATCAGTTTTTTAAAAAGTCACAGAATATCTGAATACCAGTAGTTTCCTAAGGTGGCAGTTTTGGGACCCTCTGTTTGCTCTTTGGGGTTTCCATTTTGAAGAACTGATTTGATTTATGATGTCACATTGTAAGAAGAGGCAGAGGGATTATGTAATAGGCTCCAAATTTAGATTGGAGTCATAAAAGACTAAAACCTTTTTAAAGCTTATTTATAGTATCGTTACTCTGTAGTTTTCTCTTTTAGCATTATGTACTATAAATGTGTCATTTATCATATATTTTTATTATTTTATGCCTGTTTTGGCTGCCTTACTAGATTTGAAATTTTCTCTTTTAAGACAACTTGGTTTGCTCATTTGTTCTTTCATTGGCTTGAAAAAAATCTAATGTATAAATATTAATTGTGAAATTACAAACCAGTTTTTATTTCTAAAATTAGTACTAAGTAATCTAAGTACTTTTATGAAGAAATCTAAAAACAAGCAACACAAATTCTTCTAAGCATGCCTTTTTATGTAGGTAGGACCTACATAAAAGGACCTGAGAAATTGCTGTATCTATTACTTGAAATGTTGCTCTACTGGTATTATAGGTTAATGTTGCTGTGATTATAAAAATAGATAATATTAGAAGAAGTTAGTATGGTTTAGTGCCTGGATAATAATAGGAATTCAATAAATTGTTGTTGAAATAATAAATAGAAGATGGTTTAAGTGCTTCATAGTCTTTATCTCATTTAAGTATCACATTAAATCGGCAAAAAATACAGTCTTCATCCTTACTTCTTGCCAAGAAAATAAAACTCAAGAGAATTTAAGTACACAGTAACACTATTGCTAAGTTGCAGAAATGACTCTATGACCTATGTGGAGTGATTTTTCCCAGAAAATCCTTAAAATCTTGCAGAAAGACACTTTTTCATGCCAAATGCTTTCCAGTTATGGATCCACAGAAATTACCAGAGCTATATGCTCTTTCTTATTTAAATTCAAGATGGTCCTGAATCCACCCCCCATCTTTGAGATTCAACCCTCTCACAGGAGATTCAATCCATTTGAGATTCAACTCACAGGAGAATCTATGTACTTACAGTGCATTTACCCATTCTTGTGGAGAATATAATTGCTCCTGAAAGAAAACTATTAATTTATTTTAATTAACCACTCTCCTCTTAAAGACTCCACACTCTAACACTGCTATAATGTTAATCAAATTTCACTGTGTTTCAAGGTGGAGGATGCAGATTTAAACCATAGCATTCCCTAATTTCTTGATAATTTCAAAACATCATGACTGGTTCCCTTGACAATTCCATAACATCTTGATTGACATTCTACTTTCATCCTCACCAATTATTTTTGCAGAACTCAGATTGAGATGCTCATCACACAGAAGGTCAATATCTAAGATATCGGAGTTAGGGAAAAGAAAGTAGGCTTCTTTAAGGGTGCTAACAACCCAGAAGGAAGACGACTAATATCTCCAGACACATCTTCCCTGCCTTTGGGGAAGGAGAGGAATATTTATGAGGATCAGGTAGGGGTTATTTGAAGAAATCAGCATTTTTAAGGAGCCTGAGTTAGTTATTCTGGTATCATGGCACTGACTAAGGTTGATTATCTGCTAGTGATGGCAAATTCTTTTTAAATTAATGTAATTGGTACACTTTTTATATACATAATGATCACATTCATCAGAGGAAATTTGAACCCATACATAATATGTCCTGATCTTTCTTTTCTCCATTCCTCTTTCCTCCCTTCAAACCTTCTTCCCTTTCCTGTTTCCAAAAGGTTTGGTTTCCATATTTTTTTTCTATTCTCTTTTTTCTTTCCCTCTTCCTTCCTTTTCTCTTCTTCCCTCCCTGTTCCCTTTCCCATTTGGACATTTTCTTTCTACTTCCCAATATCTATCCTTGTTTTGGTCCTTATCCTTTCAGTCTCTCACATAGAGAAACAATGTGATATTTAAACTTGTTTTTCTGATTTATTTCAGGTAAGGTGTGTCCATTTATTTAAAAATGTCTTAAATTTATGCTTCTTTATGGCAATGTAGTACTCCATAGTAGCCTATTCTTATGTTGATGCCAAGACACTCTATAATGCAGAGTAAAGCCCATATTCTAGGAATGAAAAAGGGAACAGAAATGAAGGGAAACCGAGTTATTATTGGCAACAGTCTGTTACAACTCCCTCTTGTCTTTGCTCATTCCTTAATCTTGGGGTGATGACAAATCAAGTTACTTTATGCCTACAAGGTGAACTAAAAGATTGTCTTTGCAGCTAAACAAGTACAAAGTGAGTCTTTAAACAACTACTAAAGTATTCAAACATTACCTAAAAATGGAGCCAGATGTTTAGGCCTAAAAGTAAATACACTTGTATTAGTTAGAGCTCTCTAGAGGCACAGAATCACCAGAAAATATGTACATAATTATGCAAGGGAATCGATTATGCAGGGTAACAGGATTAGAGGCAGGGGAATCCACACTGGCCTAATGCGAACCTGAGAATCAGAAGATTCAGTCTTTGCTCAGACCAAGAGAACAAGAGAAATCAAGGACCAGGTCAAGGCTAAAGGCCTGAAATCTCACCGTAGAGTTGACAGTGAATACTGTACTAGAAGTCTGAAGAAACTGGATGCAGACATTCAAAGGTGATGGCAAAGATTGCAACCCTGCAGGAAGTGGACACATCTCTTTCTTCTTTTCCTCATATTTCATTCAAGTTACAAGCATACTGATTGGTGTCTTCACCACGGGGGTGGGTCTTCCCCTCTTAGTTTGTTGGGTTAGTGTCAGTCATCTACAGACATACCCAGAACTGTGCTTTTTTAACCTGGTAGGTACCTCTTAAACCACTCAAGTTCACATCCAGCATGATTAACAATTACAAAATTATAAAGTAAAACATAATGAGAGCCAAAATCATAAGGCATTCAAGTAAATAAATCATGTAAGGGATTTATTACCCATCTCTCTTTAAATGACTTCATGGGCCTGGATATTTATATCTTTGATTCATAAAACTGCTCTGATCTGTGAACATCTCCAGATCAGTTTCTCCGGAGGCAGATCTGTTAGGCCAGGCTTATACTGACTCAGGACAAACTTATGATTATGATTCTGACAAAGACTCTTTTGAGATGTGTTATCAGACACTCATGCAAAAGAACCACTCTTTCGTATCTTCAGGTTTTATTTACTCTTTGATGGAGTTTGCATAAGTGACTCCATCTTGATTTTGACAGCTTTCATGTTATTTATTGTATTTGTTTCTTGGCTTTGAGAGAACTTTTCTAAAGACATCAATCATCCTGAAATCAAGTTTTGGTTGTCTCTTGTAGACATTTCCTGGAGGAATCCATGCAAGAGGGAGAAGGCAGTACACAGATATAAAGTATGTGTGGTTTGAGAGATGTTATTTTTGAGATGACTATTAAAAATTCAAGTAGAAATTTAGTTTCCATGGAATATTTAAGGAAGTTTAAGAATTTAAGATGAAAGATTTAAATTTAAAACTACATAAAGAGCAAAGTAGAAGAGAGATAAATAAGAAGGAGGAAGAACTTTAAATTGTTCCCTAATATGCAAATTCTGTTGTTTCAAAAACATTTCAGTATATGTACTAATTGATTTCATTTATACTACCAATTTATGTTAGTACTGTGAATGGAAAATTTTGTGTTCTTATCTGTTTCTTTTTTTGTAAGAATCTTTTTTGATTTATATCTTGTACTCTACTTTGAAGATGACAATACAGTATAGTAACTGTTGTTATTCTCTTACTATTTGGTTGTGAAATTTTATTTCCTCATAAAAATTTAAAAAATCTTATCTGCCTAAAGATAATGTGGTCAAATTTTATCTGATATGCTTGAGATCAGAATTGTTTTGGATTTGATTTTGTAATGTTTTTATATGCATAAGGAAATATTTGGAGATGGAACCCAAATTTAACCATGAAATTAACTTCTGTTTTATAGACTATATATATATATATATATATATATATATATATATATATAAATAAAACCTGAGGGTAATTTTATATAACATTTTAAGTAACATATGTAAAATTTTCCTTTTGTAATATCACAGACTTGGAGAATTGGGGATTTTAGCTTTTTGAATTAGGAATGCTCAACCTGTGTTTATGATAACTGGACACATTCAAGTATAAGGTGGTGTGATATCATATGCTCTGCTGCCAGATTAGCTACGAACATTATCTGTGCAACAATCAGCAGTTAACTTATCTGTGTTTCAATTTGTTTGTCTATAAAATTATAAAAAGATTGTAAACTGTCTTACTTTTCTCATTGCTGAGACAAAATATCTGACATCCAAATTTAAAGGGGAAAAGTTTATTTAGCTCACTATTCATAGAGGTTGCAGGGCAGTGTGGCAGACAAGCCTCACCAAGGAGCAGCATTCATGGTGGGCAGAAAGTAACAAAGCAACAAGGGGTCCTAACAGTATTTTTCTGCCCCTTTTTATTTTATCCTGGCTACTTGGTGGAGAGATGTAGCACTCATACCCTTAATCCTAGTGCCCTTGAGTCTAGCATTGCACCATTTATCAATCCCAGTGTCACACATTCCAGATCCAGCCACCTCTGAAAAAGTCCAATTTATGACTATGTGAGGCTTGAGGGGGACATCTAAACACAAACCATAACAAAGCTTAATTACATTGTCACTCTTATGGTTGATACATTTTGTCAACTTGAAAAACTTAAAAGTTTAATTAAGAGAGTCAGCAGGCAACCAGGAACCTTACTGTGTAAATATCCTCATCCTGTGCAAGAGGAGAGCACAGAGATTTTGTGAGTGCTACACCCACCCTGGAGTGGGTGTGGCCTGTATAGAATATAAGGGAGGAAAAGAGGTTTCTCCCTTGCTCCTTTTGCTCTGGTTGCTTTTCCTTGCTGTTGCCTTGAAGTGTTACCTCTGTGCCATGCCACCCTGCCTTGCAGCCAGCTGATTATGGACTGAAACTTCCAGAAACTGTAAGCTAAATAAACCTTTCCTTCCTTCATTTTGGGCATTTGGTATTTTGTCTCAGCAATGAGAAAAAAAATAACCAAGATGGTCATTTATAAAGCACTTAAAGAGCAGTGTCTTGTGCAAAAAAAAAAATAAATGTTCAAAAATATTTCTCGTTTAGGAAATACGCAAGTTATACCATGTGATATACACATTCGGGCAATATCTTTGTCATTAAAGTGATTCATGTTAATCCTTTGTCAATAATAGGTGCAGATATTAAAAGGTCACAGACTCCATGAAAAGCCTGCTACCATATCTCTTCAGGATAGCTTGCCCTGTGTCCCTCAGGGTATACTTTTATTTTTACTTTTAACTTTTCCTCTTTTTTGTTCAGCCCAAGTTCACTCTGCACAACTGGTTTCTTCCTTAAGATCAGCCTTCACTTTTTTAAATAAACTTTGTCACTATTTTTACTTGTCTTGTTTAATTCTTTGTTTGAGAAGAGAAGGGCCTGGTCTAATAGGTGGGACATTTCTAAGAGGAGATATTCGCTAACAGTAAGAGTAGAAAACAAGAATTTATATTTTTCATCCAGTGTGGTCTGGGGCGTTTCTTATTCAACCTAAACTAGTGTGTATCTTAATTGACATAATGGTTAATATGTGTGAAGTCTTAATTAGGATCAGTTTTAAAATCCTCATTGTATTATTTTGCACTGTTGCTTTTTCACTCGGACAATTCCAGCCTTTTTGCTCCTCAGTTTCACCACTCATTTTCCTATATCATCATTCTCATGCATCCTATTGACTTATTTGGGGATGTCTTTTCTAACTCTTTCTATCATGTTCTTTAAATGATCTTTGATATTTCAATTTAAATGTTATTTTCTTACTAAACTTTTCTCTGAACCTATGTCAGTGCTTTTGCTACTGATACTTCTACATAGTCAGTGCTACTATGATGACTATATTATTAATTAAATAATTAGGTGCTTACTATGTTGACCTATGGTACTGAATACTGTAACAAGCTGTGTAGATTTGTAACCTTTAAGCTATAGGTTATATCATAACCTGGGTGTGCAGTAGGCTGTGCTCTTTAGGTTTATGCAAATACATTCTAGATGTTTACTCAATGACAAGATCACCTAATACTCATAATGAAATTGTCTCACAATATATTTCTCAGAGCATATCCCCTTCATGAAGAAACATGTGGCTTTACTTTGTTTCCAGGATAGAGAAAAATACTACAATATAAATCAAGAGATTTATTTTATCCTAAACAGATTACAAAGCATTTTTCCTGTTTATAAAGATTTTCTTTGTTTCAAATTTCCAAGTTACAAAAGCCCATTAACATGGTCTAAAGTTAGTGTTTCAGTCACTTTCCCATTGCTGGGCATGCATTTGATATCCACAATTTAAAGAGGAAAGGATTACTTTGGCTCATGGTTTCAGTCTATGATTGGTGGGCTTCAAAGCAACAACAAGATATCATAGAGGTTTGGTGGAGGAAGAGGTGCTCAGGTTATGGCAGTGAGGAAAAGAGAAGAACCGAAGAGAAGAACATTCTCCTCTGTGTCACATTCCCTGTGATCCACCTTCTAATAGACCCCCACCTTTTAACAGTGCATTCTGCTACTGAACTCATCAACGGATGAGAATCCTGATAAATAGTGCACCCTACAATCCAATTGCCTTTCACACACATGAAAGTTTAAGGGAACATTTTAGATCTAAATATAAGAGTTGGCTTTCAGAAAAAGTTGAGGTTACTCAATCTGGGAAAAATAACATTATATAGAGGAACAGGTTACTACCCATGATTTTCTAATTAGCTGAAGAAAAATGATAATAAGCCTACTATTTTGTGATAGTAGTTTAGTTGGTACACATTAAAATTAGATAGTATTGCACTTGGAAACTAAGGTAAGTTTTCTTTCAAGGAATAATTGCTAATTGCTTCTTAGCCTTTTGGCTAAGATCAAGTGAATAACCACTAAGGTTTGAGGATAAATTAAAATGAATTATGCAAATAGTACTAACACTTTGGATGAAAGAATACTATTTGTGAAAAGAATCTCATTTTCAGGAGGCATAATCCCAAATTTTAGAATAACAGTACATCAAAAGTAAACTTATCAGGCAATTTATAATAGTTTCATAAACTTCTGTTGGATTTGGCAGGTTGTTTCCAATGCTTACAAATGTAAAAAGAAGACAGGTAACAATAACTTAACAACTGTCATGCTTACCTAATGACATTCATTTTTATTTCATCGACCAGGATGCTCACATGTTGGTGTCTAAGTCCAGTGGTAATGTGGAAGTGAATATGCTTAATTGTATACATTACTTTATAGAATAAAATTGAAGTTGTTAATGAAGGAAGGAAGAATGCTTATTGGGAAAGCAACTATCCATGTTTGCTGTAAATGCATATATTTTACTTTCATTAATGTTTTGAATTTCTTAACCCTTATATTCCTACCAGGGAACCTTGCTAGTCAAATTTCTCATATTTCAGCATTCTTTTAAGGAATAAGGTTAATTTTACATGCTCTTTTCTGAAAAAATAACATAAAGAAGGAATAATCACATTGTATTTTATTTTCCTGCCTAAAAGTAATTTTTTAGCACTGATATTAAAATGTAGACTTTATATAAGAATTGGACATTGGGTTTTAAAATCTTTATATAGAGAATAATCTAGAGTTCTGATATTATCTAAGCAAAGAGAGTGTATTGTCTGTAATGTGTATGTGTGTGTGTGTGTGTGTGTGTGTGACCTCAGCATTATTATCTAAATAAGTCACAAATCTTCTGCACTGAGCATTTTCTTCTTAGTATGAAGAATTTTATTAATATGAGCACGAAAGTTATTTTTCAGTTAAAATGAGATTAAAACAGAAAACAAACCCAGAACTTTGAACTTCTTAGACCCACATGTTACTGGGCTCTCTTTCAAGGCCATTGGTCCTGCCGTCTCCATCCCACCTTCTGAGCTCAGAGTGCTAGGAGTGTACAGTGACCTTCCTCGGCTTTTACCCCACATACCTGTGGGAGTATGCTCTGACTCTGAAGGGGACGAAGGTGAGGTAGGAAACAGGCATCAAAATGCACGAAAGATCTCTTCATGCGTTACTTTGTCCTGCTTGGAATCTCTGTTTCTTTACAGACTGCAGTTGGAGTTAGTAATTATTTTCATAGTGGTGGTGGTTGTTTTTTACGTATAAGCAAGCACCTAGGAAAAAGTGGTTCAAAGTTGGTGAAAGACTATGAATAATAATTAGAGAAACCACAAGGAAAACAAGAACCTAAATGTTTTATCCAAACAAATACAAAAATCTCTTCTTGCTTATCTCTGTGTAGAGTATTTGTTTTGTTTTCGTGTTACTTTAATTGATTACAGCATAGAAGTAAACTTTGCGCTTGTCTGTGGGTCCATATTTATTATGGCATTTTTATTACAGTAAACGTCTATATTTAATCAGCTTAGCAGTGATCATGCTGTACAAAACTGAGTTCTTTTCACATCTACCGATGTGTCATTGGCTGAATACATGTAGTTGAGGGAGGAAAGTCGGTCACATTGAAGTTTAGGAAGCAGATGTCAGTCTACAATTTTGAAGAGTGACTGGAAACATCTGTTTAAAAGAAGAAACTACCAAAAAAGATCTCAATAGTCATTCTTGATTTATTTTGGCTCAAAGTATAGAAATTGTGGAGTGAACTTTAATTTCTCTTTATAAGTTTTTCCTTACTGTTGTCATGGAGGGGCCATGTGCTCATGATATAAATTCATCCTCCTCCTGGTTTCCACTAAAGTCAGGAGGCATTTTCACTCACGTTTAATTTTACAGAGTAAGGCAAAGCAGACCTACTGCCTTCATGAACTCCAACACCTGCCCCTCTGCCACCCTGTGTCTGTGTCTCCTTTGCTCAGTGTGACATGCCATGTGGAATTCTTTAGAGCTCTTGTATCAGGTCAAGAAAGCCATTTGCTCACACAAACCAAAAGTTAACAGTAGTGCACCTTAGTGAGTGAACATTTTAAAAGAAAGCTTTCTCTGAGGTTGTAAATAATTCTTTCTAGGTTATTTTTATTATTTATCTACTAGTATTTTTTATGCATTCACACTTTTTCCTATTGTATTGCATATAATGCCTTTCTGCTCTTGTTCTGTAGTTGATTTTTCCTGTATCTGTATCTGTGTCTGTGTCTGTATCTATACTGTATCATCTGTATCTGTACCATCTCCATTTACTTCTCAAATGGGGTTCTGTTGGCACTTAGGGTAAGACAATATTTTGTGCCTTAGAATGTTCCTTCTTCTTTTTGCTTTCACTAGAGAAAGGTAGTAGCACTTCTGAGCCATCAGCAAAAGCATCATTTCCTCACATTGGTAACATGTATTAATCAGACAGTATCATCTCAGTCCTTTCTGAGAACCACAGAGAGACTAACACTCTCCCCAAACACTGCATGGATGTGTGCACTTCTCCGAATCAAATGTGAACATCTATTGTGTGGCTACTGTGACCAATGAGGAAGGATATAAAAATCAAGACATAGTATAATAAAGCAACTGGTAGGAATTTCTTGTTTGCCTCTCCTTCTCTGGAGTACTGTTGCTTACATAAACTGTGACATCTACAAAGTATGTCTTCATGGCTACTTTCTGTTGTAAAATCCATTTTAAGTAAAGGAATTGAATATTAACTATTCTTTTCTTTTTTACTACTCTTAATAATTTTAATATATTGATCTTTAGATATATGGCTATATTTGACTTTCAAGAGATACTTGTATATAGGGAAATATATATGCAAATATAAATAGGGATTTATATAAGGGGATTTCATGTAGAGAAAAGTGCAAGGTTTTTATTATTATAATAATTACTATTATTATTAGCACTGTGCAACAAGAATATGTCCCTATCTATCTATCTATCTATCTATCTATCTATCTATCTGTCTAGTGAACAAGACCAAGTGAGTTTTGCTGGGATTATTCAGGAATGTAATGGAGCATAGAGAAATTGGATTAAATCTAATGCATAGACATATAATATAAATAGAAATCAAGGAAGGATAAAAGGGGACCATATGTGTATATTGAGCATTTTTTATAAGTTTACAGAATCTGAAGGATAGCATTTATATGAAGAGCTATAAATGCACAAAACTAATAACAGATTTTCATTTTATTCTCAAAAATAAAAACAATCTCAAACTATGGAGAATTTTTATAATTAAGTTTACTGATATAATTTAGATATGCCTAATTATCACATTCATCATAGGGAATTTGTACGTGTACATGATATATCTTAGTTCCCCTTTTTTCCTATTCCCCTCCATCTCTTACCTTCCTTATTTACAAAGTTCATTTTTATTTTATCATCTCCCCACTATTTTCTTTTACCTTAGGATAATTATTTCCTATTTCACAATGTCTATTATACATTTTTGTCCTTATTTACATTTTCAGTTTCTCACACTAGAGAGACTATATAATATTTACACATATGTGTCAGAATTATTTCACTTAAGAGTATGATTTTAAGGTTTATCTATTTAGCTCTATGTGTCTTAAGTTTATCTTTCTTTGTGGCTGAATTTTTAATCCATTCTTCAGTTAATGGATATGTGAGCTGTTTCCAAGATTTAATTATTACAGACTGTGCTGCTGTATACATGGCTGTGCATATATTGCAGTTGTGTGATTTTTTTCATTCTTTTGGGAAAATAACAAGAAAAGGACTAGTTGGGTCAAATGGAACTTCTAGTCCTACTTTTTGAGGACTCTCCACACTTATTTCCATGATGGTTGCACCAGTCTACACGCTCATCAACACTGGAGAAGGGTTTCTTTTTCTCTACAACTCCACCAGCATTTGTTATTGGTTGATTTGTTGACAATAGCCATTCTTTCTGGAATGAGATGGAATCTCATTGTTGTTTTAATTTGTGTCTCTAAAATGATCAGTGATTTGAACATTTTTTCACAAATTTATTTACCATTTATACTTTGAGAAGTGTGTATTCTTTTCAGATCCCATTGAATTTGGTCTTTAAATTTGGAGAGTGTGATTTATTTCAATTCTTTATATGTTCTAGATGTTAGTCTTTTGTGTGAAGAATAACTGACTAAGATTTATTCTCACTCTATGGATTGTCTTTTCATTGTGACTTCTTTTGCTGTTCAAAAGTTTTTAATAGGGTGAGGTCCCAGTTATTGGATTCTTTGTAGTATTTCCATGCAACTTGGGTTTTGTTGAACAAATCTTTGCCTACATCTAGGTATTCAAGAAGTCTACCTATTCTCTCTTATAGCATATTTAATATTTCTGTTTTAATATTCATGCCTCTGATCCATTTTGATTTTAGTTTAGGGTATACTATTATACATAGGTCTAGTTTTAGTTTTTGGCATATGGAAAGTCAGTTTTTCAGGAACCACCTATTAAAAAATCTTTCTTCCGGTAAACATTTTTGACTTTGTTAAAGATATGATGGTTGAATGTGTTGAGTGTTTTTCCTATCTCTTCTAATCTGTTCCATTGATCCTATGATTGTTTTGTGCACTGATATACAGATTTATATTTTAAAAATCAAAAAGAAAAAAGATAGAAAAGATACAGAATTTTAAAAAATAAGAAACCAACATTAATTAATATATTGCATATTATTATCTTAGTAGTTGTTCAGGTTACAAGATCTAAGAGCAAAAAACGATCAAACAATCAAAACAATGACAGCACAACTATTCTTTTTGATGAAATAACTGAGAAGAGTAGTAATCTATCTTGCATACATATACATACATATATTTATATACCTATGTATAATCTTTTCCTTTCTTGCTTTTCTCCTTTCCCCATCCCTGTTGTTCTTTCTTTTTGAGCACTTTCTTTCCTTTTCATTATTATAATATCTGTTGTACATTTTGGATCTTATTACTCTTTCAGTTTATTACTGTTATTATTATTATTTTACACTAGGTAGACAATATGTTATTTACAAATGTGACTCTGATTTGTTTCACTTATGAATGTGATATCAAGTTGCCTCCATTTACCTATAAAAGCCTCAAGATCATCCTTTTTTATAGCTGAGTAATATTCCATTTTATAAAAATACCACATCTTTTTTTATTGATTCTGTGGTTGATAGGCATTTGGGTTGTTTTCAAGATTTAGCTATTAAAAATGTGTTGTTATTAACATGGGTGCACATATATCACTGTGGCATGACATTTTCAATTTTTTCTGGGAACACACCAAGAAGGGGAATAGCTGGGTTGAATACGACTTCCAATTCTAGTTTTTTGAGGAATGTCCATATTGTATTCTACAGTGGTTATAGCAGTCTACACTACCACCAACAGAGGAGAACTGTTCCTTTTTCCCCACACCCTGCCAACATTTGTTAGAGGTTGATTTCTGTGGCCATTCTTCCTGGAGTGAGATGGAATCTCAGTGTTGTTTTAGTTTGCATTTCTCAAATGACCAGAGATGTTGAACTTTTCTTCAAGTATTTATTTGACATTTTATTTCTTCATCTGAGAAGTGCATTTTCATCTCAGATGCCTATTTTTAGAATGGGTCTTTGAATTTGGGGGGCTTGATGTTTTTCAATTCTTTATATGTTCTAGATATAAGTCCTTTGTCTGAGAGTCAGCTGCATAAAATTATTTCCCATTCTGTGGGTTTTCTGTTCAATCTGTTGGTGATTTCTTTTGAAGTGCAAAAACTTTTTAATAAGATGATATCCCAGTTGTGGATTCTTTGAAGTGTTTCCCTTGTGGTTTGCATTTTATTCATGAACTCTTTACCTACTCCTATGTCTTCAAGATTTCTATCTATCCTGTCTGCCAGTAGATTTAGTGTTTCTATTTTAATCCTTAGATCTTTGATCCATTTGACTTTAGTTTAGTGCATGATGATAGACATGAGTCTACTTTCAGTCTTCAGCATGTGGAAAGCCAATTTTTCCAGCACCATTTATTAAGGAGGGTATCTTTTGTGAACATGAATGTGTTTAGCCTCTTTGCTAAAGATAAGGTAGCTGAGTGCCTTTGTAGTTGTGTGTGTATCTTCTGATCTGTTGCATTGATCCTCAGTTCTGTTTTTTTTTCCAGTACCATGCTGATTTTATCACTGTGGCTTTGTAGTATAATTTCAAGTCAGGGATTGTGATACCTTCAGCCTTGCCTTTGTTGCACAGGATTGCCTTTGCTATTTTAAATCTCATTTGTTTCCAAATGAATTTTAGGAATGTTTTTTTTTCCCTAGATCTGTAAGATATATTAATGGTAGTTTGATTGGGATAGCATTAAATCTGTATAACAGTTTTGGGAGCAAGGACATTTTCACAGTGTTAGTATTTACTAACTAAGAGCAAGGGATGTCTTTTCATTTTCTGACATTCTCTTCAATCTGTTATTTTTTAAAAGAGTACTATCTTTTTAAATGTGTAGGTCTTTTACTTCCTTTGTTACATTGATACTTAAGTATTTCAGTTTTTTGGATGGTATTGTGAAAGGTGTCATTTCCATAAGTTCTCTTGAAGTAAGCTTGTTTGTGTACAGGAATGTTATTGATTTTTGAGTGTTGACTTTGTATCCAGCTACACTGCTATATTTGCTTATTAACTCTAGTAGTCTTTTGGTAGAGTTTCTGGGGGTCTTCTATGTAGAAATACTAATAATTTAACTTCTTCCTTTCCTATCCTTATTCTTTTTATTTCTGTCTCTTGTATAATTGCTCTGGCTAATGTTTCCAGAACTATATTGAATAGAAGTGGTGATAGTGGACATGCTTGTCTTGTTCCTGATTTTAGAGTGAAAACTTACAGTTTTTTATATTTTTATTTTGAAAAGAATAAAACCAAGTGAGAAAAGAAAAAAAAAAAACCAAAATGGGGTCATTCAAAAGAAAAAAAAAAAGGATGGACATAGTACATAATTTAAAACCACAATACAAGGTGATCTACAATGGTTACAATGATGTCTCTTGTTATCTTCAATAGAATTGTCCATATCATCAGGTACAATGAAATTGAACATAGCAGTATGAAATAAAATAAATAAAAACAAAACATTGGAGACATTATAGGACTTCAAAAGAGGGTAATAGTCAAACCAGAATTGGTATCATAGTGAATCTTGTTGTCTTCAGAGTAGTTGCCTGTGCTCTCAGACTTGATTCTATGAAACATAACAGATTCAAATAAAATCAGTTAAAAGAAGACAATGATTGAACAAGACAGATTCAAATAACAGGTGTCAAAACAAGGCAGTGTAAGTAATACAGGGTTTCAGATTAAGTTAATAAGAGATTAAAAATGTTTACCATTAGTATATCCTGCTATCTTTGGAATAGTTCTCTATGCCATCAAATCTAGTACAAGTAGACAAACTGAAACAGAATATAGCCAAACTAAACATAGTGATGAAAACAATATGGGTTTCAAATCAGGATACAAGATTAACAATGTCCTCTGCCTTCCCTATTTAGACAACTCCTTCTCTTTCACTTTCCCAGGGTACATTGTACATTTTGTATCCCATGAACTCTTAGTTTTTAGATTAGGGAGGCAACCCACTTTTTACCTAAGTGGTTCTGAACGTTTTTACCCCTAAGCTTGATCTCAAGTTGTATGCATTTACTTACAAGAGCATCAAGGTTTTCCTTCCTTATAGCTGAGTAGTTCTCCATTGTATGAAAGTGTTATGTCTTTCCAACCAATCTGCAGCTGATGGGTGAGCTACCCCTACTTTTTTCAGGTTCCTATAACATAGAGCATTATTTTCTCATCTTTGACTTTCAGTCCATAAACCCTCTTCCAGGTTAATTACATAGAGCATCTTGATGGACTCTATCTCCTGATCCACTCTGCCTGAGTTTCTTTTTATTAGTGTATTGAAGCCATTCATGTTAGCGATTATGGCCAACCTTCTCTGCCTCATCTCTGCCATGCTATTTTTCTGCCATTGGTTGTCTACTTTTCCCCTTCATTCCAGTGTCTGCCCCATTCATTTAGCTCCCTCTGTCACTGTTTTTGAAACCATGGTCCATTTTTATCTCTCTCTAGAATATTCTTCCATATTTTTTGCAGGGTTGGATTGGTGGTCACTAACTCCCTCAGTTTCTCTTTGTCATGGAAGCATCTTGTTTCTCCATTAATTTTGAGTGATGGTTTTGCAGGGTACATCAATCTGGGTTGGAGGTTACTTTCTTTTAGGGCTTGGATTACTTTGCTCCATGCTCTTCTTGATTTGATGTTTTGTGTTGAGAAATCTGTCACAATTTTGATGGGTTTTCCTTTAAAAGTGATCTGTTTCTTTTCTCTGACAGCTTTAATATTCTGTTCTTGTGTTGGATTTCTGGGATCTTGATTACTATATGTCTGGTTGTAAATCTATTTTGGTTATAGCTGGCTGGAGTTCTGTATGCCTCATATATCTGGATATCATTTCCTTTTCCTATGCTTGGGAAGTTTTCTTTAATTATTTCTGTAAACAGCCTTTGTATTTCATTTGTGTTTACCCCTGCATCTTCACTCACATTTTTTATTCTTAAGCTATAGATCCTCTTGTCATCTTCTAGTCTTTGTATTATTGTTTCCTGGCTCCTTGTTATTTTTAAGAGAACTTTCGTTTCACAATCATGTGTTGCAAACCTGTCTTCAAGGTTTGATAGTCTATCTGTAGTTTCTTTCAAGCAATTTTGTCAGCCTTCAATGGAGTTTTTAATTTCCTGGTAGCCTCTTTGAATCTGTTTCATGTATTCTAGATTTTTTTATATTCTTCATCGAAGGTTTCTCTCCTTTTCCTATGCCCCTCCTTTCTGCATCTGTGTCTTCCTGAGAAGTACTTAGCAGTTCTTTTATTATTTTTCTTATATCTTCATTTACTTGTATTAGAATTTCTCTTTTTAGTTCTTTTATAATGTCAAAAAGATAATTCTTTATGTCAGATGCTGCTTTTTCGGGCACTGCAGGTGTACAACTCCTGATCTCTTCTGTGTTTACCTCACCTGGGCCAGTACTGTTTGGGTTGGAGGCTAGAGACTTCCTTTTGTTTCTTCCTCTTGTCATGTTTCTGGTTTCTTCCAGATGAATGGATAATGGGGATCCCTGGCACTTCCTGTATTGGCTATGATTACTCTGAAGCATACTGGCTAGGGATTGCTGCCCTTCCAGTCTGCTGATGACCCCTGAAGTACAAGGAGGGGCAGGGCAGGCTGTTCCCTCCCTTCTGAGCTGGTCAAGCACTGGGAGCCTTCACAACATTAGTGTGTGCTTCACTAATGTGCTTCACTAACTTCAGGGAGACCTCGTCCTTGGCTATTAGATCATGCCCTGGGGCGGGACTCAGTCCAAGCAATTCTCACCAATCTTCTCCATGCTAGGAGTGGCTGACTGAACCCACTGCAGTTCTGGTTCTGGGTTTATCTTGCTGGATTCCAAAATGTCACCCAGGCAGTTGCCCACTTCCATGGGAGGACAACCTCCCAGCACTCACTGTGAGCCAGCACAGATCTCTGATCTTAGTGCCAATCTCCATTCTTCAGCCCCCTTTCCATGACCGCATCCTCCTGTAAGGCCCTCAGGCTCACCAACCCCCAACTTCACCGTGATAGTGTGTCTTCAGATTCCAGCAGCTTTTTATACACAATGGGACCAGCCCTAGTGAGAGTGCATCTGGCTACAGTCTTCTGTCCATAACTTTCTTTTCTTTCTTTTTTTCCCTCTTTCTCTCCTCTTTTCCTTTTTCCCTTTAGTTTCTTCCTCAGTTGAGAGGATCCATCCCCTTCAGTCTGGTCTTCTCTAGGATGTTTTTTTTTTTCCAGCATCTTAACTATTTCCCTCAAAGAGGCTCTCTATTTTGCTGATTACTGATCCACAATCTTACCGAGAAGCCAAGCTTATTGTTTTTTTCCATTTAGTATAATGTTGACTATTGGTTTGTCATAGATGGTTTTTATCAGATTGAGCTAGATAACATCTATTTCAAGTTTCTGTAGAGTGTTTACTGTGAACAGTGTTGGACTTTATCAAAATATTTTTCTCCACCTATTGAGATGATCATGTGATTTTTGTCTTTAGCACTTTTTGATGTGCTGTATTACATTTAGTGATTTGTGTATATTAAACCATCCCTGCATTCCTGGAATAAATCCCACATGGTAATGTTGTATAATCTTCTTGATGATTTGTTGCATTCTATTTGCCAGTATTTTCTTGATACATGTTTTATCATAGTAGCTCTGTAGGATAATTTCAAGTCAAGGATTGTGATTTCTCAAGCTCTGTATTTATGCCCCAGAGGTTTTTTTTTTTTTTTTTTTTTTTTTTTTTTTTTTTTTTTTTTTTTTTTTTTTTTTTTTTTTTTTTTTTTTTTTTTTTTTTGCTATTGCAGGTATCTTCTGTCCCAAATGAATATTAAGAATATTTTCTGAAGTTCTTTCAGGTATGATAATAGTATTTGATTAAGATTGCATTAAATCTGTATAACAATTTTGGTTGTGTTGCCATTTTCATTTCATTATGTTGGTTCTTCCTACCCATAAGCAAAGGACATCTTTCTATTTTCTGACATCCTCTTTGATCTGCTTCTTCAACAATCTATAGTTTTCAATGTAGAGATATTTTATTTCTTTTGTTAGATTGACTCCTAAGTACTTCACTTTTTATACTATCATGAAAGGTGTGGTTCCCCTAACCTCTCTCTCAGTGAGTTTGTCATTTATGTACAAGAATGCCATTGATTTTTGAGCATTGACTTGTATCCAGCTGTGGGACTGAACCTGGTTACTAAATCTAGAAGTCTTTTGGTGGAATTTTTTGCAGTCTTCTATGTAGAATATCATGTCATCATGTTTCCAAAGCTATATTGAGTAGGACTGGTGATACTGGACATCCTTGTCTTGTTCATGATTTTAGAGAAAATACTTTCAGTTTTTGTCCATCTAGTATGATGTTGGTTATTAGGTTGTCATGAATTTTATGATATTGCTATAAAGATCATATATTTCAATTTTCTGTAGGGTTTGTATCATAGAGTATTGGACTTTGTCACATGTTTTTATTGTATCTATTGGGATGATTGTATGGCTTTTGTCCTTGGTTTTGTTAATATGATGTATTACAATTAATGATGTTGAGCCAACCTTCCATCACTAAAAATCTACTTGTTCATGGTACTTGATGATTTAATGCATACTTGTTAAGGGGAAAGTGCAAGAAAATAAGATAGCAATCATAATTATGTATGCACCAAATACAGGGGCACCCACATAATTAAAAATATTAACAGATATGAAAAGTCAAATAAGCAATAACATAATTGCAATGAGGAAATTTAATACCCCATTGCCACTAATAAATAGATCAATTTGACAAAATATCAACAAAGAAATACCAAAACTGAACAAATGGTCTTAGTAGATACCTACAGAGTGTTCCACCCCACAACATAAGAATACACATTCTTCTTAGTGGCACATGGGATGCTCTCTACAAGAGATCTCATACTAACCCTTGAACATGCTTAAGTAAATGCGAAAGATTTGAAACTATCTCATGCATGTTATCAGATCACAGTGCAATGAAATTTGAACTCAGTGGCACAAGAAACCACAGAAACTCCACAAATGCATGAAGATTAAATAACACCCTCCTGAACAATCAATGGGTTGCAGATGAAATTAAAGAATTTAAACAGTGTCTACAATTAAATGATAATGCTGACACAACATATCAGAACTTTTGAAGACAATGAAATTAGCCCAAGTGAAAAATTAATAGTGGTGAACTCTCACAATAGGAAAACATAATAACCACAAATAAACAACTTAATGTTGAACCTCAAACTTCTATAAAACAAAGAACAAATCAAACCCAAAGCTCATACAAAGGAGAAAATTATAATGAATAGAGCAAAAATTAATACAATTTAAGTAAGAAAACAATGCAAAAAATAAATCAAAAGTTGGTTCTTTGGAAGATTAAATAATATTGACCAACATTTAGCCACCCTTATCAATAAAAAGGAAATAAAAGACTCAAATTCAAACAATTAGCAATGAAAAGAGTGAAATCACAACAAAGCCTGTGGAAATTCAGATCATCAATACTCAGTTTGAAAACCTTTAATAAGATAGAAAACACAGAAGAGATTGACATTTCTAGATACTTATGAATTAAAAAAATTAATTCAAGAAGAAATAAAATTCTAAATAACTCAGTATCACTCAATGAAATTAAAAGTGTAATTAAAAACTTAGCAATAAAGAAAAGCCCAGGTCCTGATGGATTCATTGCTCAATTCTACAAGAAATGTAAAGAAGATATAATGTCATTACTTTTCAAACTCTGTAATGAAATTGCAAGGGGAACAATATTCCTGAATTCATTCCTGGAAGTAAATGTTATTCTGGTACCAAAACCAAAGAAGGATCCGAACGAGAAGTCGTACTACAGGTCAATGTCTCTAGTGAACATAGATGCAAAATTCTTCAACATGGAGAAACACAATTTAAACTAAGGGAGTCCTTCTGTTGTTTGTAACAGTGTATTTTACTACTGTTTAAAATATTAGTTCTTATAATTATTTGGTGATTCTGTCCTCTGCTTGTGTTTAATATTGGATAACATTTATATGTACATTGTAAATTAGGAAGTGATTTTTCAATAATCTTCTATATGTAAATTTTATGTTTATAAATTACAATAATATATACTGAAAGTATTAAGAGTATGAACCATGATTTTACTGCACTTGGATTTCTTTTTGCTGTGGAGCTCACTCAGTTGCTTTCACCATTCTTCCTAAACTCTGTTCTCAAAGAAGTTAGACTGATTCTGTTAGTATTTACATCAGATTGTATCTCAATTCTACTCAGACCTGGCAAGTAACAGCTTTACATTTCACAAGAATAAAAAAAAAAAGTTCTTACAATGGTCCATGAGGCTTCACAGGACAAGAAAATTAAACAAAAAGCTTGTCAGTAGAGGATAGTTTCCATGCAGGAAACAGATGTGTAAAGTGATTTGAAGAAAAGTTGATCAAGGTTTCTTGAGTTGAGGATTGGATAGCATGGTTCATAAAACATGCTCTGGTTTAAAAGAACTGGGCTTAAATACAATTTTTGGCTGTATACTTTTGACGAATCATTGTACTCGATTCCTGATATTAAATATTAAAAAAGTTAATACATTTACAGGGAGGAGACTACTGCTAGGTAAGTGAAAGTGTTAATAATTGATATTATGTTTAAACCATCAAATATTTAAAGGCCATGATTCTTTTCATTTTTATTTTTAACAGCACGCATTTACATTTATGATGATTAATTCCTTGTGAGGAGCTGTTATGTGCATGACACATCTTAGTTATAGTTCCATCCTCTTCCTTTTCCTTCCATTTCCCCCAATAGTCTTGGTTATTTCTCCCCTTTGCAAAAAGTTATCTCCCTACTTCCAATGATCTACCTTTTTATTTTGCTTTGTTTATATTTTGCTTTTCTCATGTAAGAAGAACCATGTAATATTTAAATTTGTGTATCTGATTTTTTAACATTATGATCTCAAAGTGTACCCATTTTCCTACGAATGACTCAAGTTTATTTTTTATGCCTTAGTAATACTCCATTGTTTATAAATACTACATTTTCTTCATGTATTCATCTGCTAATTAACATGTAGACTTCTTCCAAAATTTACCTATTATGCCTCACTGTAATATGATGTCTGAAACTCTTTTAGGAAAATACTCAGAAGGGAAATAGCTTGCTAAAATGGAATTTCTACTTTTAGTTTTTTGATGAATCCACATTATGATTTCCATTGTAGTTGCACTAGTTTACACTTTCACCAACAGAGTAGAAAGATTTATTCTTTCTCCTTGGAATTGCTAGCATTTGTTATTATTTTATTTCTTGATGGTGCTCATTCTTTCTGGAGTAAAATGGAATCTTAATATTGCTTTAATTTGCATTTTTCTGGTGGACAGAAATGTTGAACATCTTTTTTGATATATTTGTTATCCATTCGTACTTCATCTTCTGAGAAGTTTCTGTCCATATCTGTTTCCCATGTGTTGATTGCACCTTTTATTCTGAGTGGTCTAATTTTGCTTTGAGTTCTTTATATAACTAGTTTTCTGTTTGTGGAATAGCTCGCAAAATTTTTTCCCATCATGATTTTTTTTGAAAGTCAGCTAAAATAACCAAAGCAATAGTTTATAAATATTTGTTTGTCAATGCATCATAGGGCAGATAGAAGCAAGGAGACCGATGTAAAGAAGCCAGTTTGAGAGGTTTTGTTGTGATGCAATGCTAACTAACACGTGTAAGTGAGAACAATGTGAGTAGGCTTGATGCTCAGAAGGAGATAGTACCATAAGGTCTGGATTAAATTTAGAATCAAGATGATGGAGGGTTTTTACCTGGCCATGAATACAATTTGTTTTCAAAGGAACTAGAGTATTTAAAGACATGATCTCTCTGGAATGGTGATGAGTTCATTTGGAGGCAAGCACATGTCTGAATACTAATCAATAAGTTTGTTCTAAAATATTCCATTTCTTTCTTTAAAATGTACTTAATTCCTAGCATTTTTTGTCATTTTTACTAATTGTATCTGATTTCAAGATCCCTTTATTTCACATGCAATTTATTTTAGTAGCTCTCTAAATGCTCTGTCTTACTGTTTTGAACACCTTTCTCCAATTCTTGTCCCACAGTAACTGAAATGAGATGTTTTAAAATGTTGATCAGATTATGCCATCCTATTATTAAGTTCTTTTTCTGTTATCCTTTTTTTCCCCACTTGGAACAAAATATAAACTCTTCACTGTGCCCTTTATCTATGTCATCTAGTGCAATATATCTTTAAAAAATTGACAACTTAATTTAATTTTATGTTTATTGTTAACAGTGTTATTTTAAATTTATACATCAGAAACTAGGTTCTTTCTTTTTTGCTACACAGTGTTAAAACTTTAACATAGGTACAGATTTATGTAGCCACCACCAAAGCAACATACAGAATAGTTCTATCAGGTTCTTTGTATTTAAACCCATCTTTATCCTGAACCCTTGGAACTATATAGATCTGTCCTCCTTTTTTGTGCCTATCCATAATTTCTATAATGAGAATCTTAACTACTTTTGTTAAATAAACTGGTTTCTTTCATTTAGCTTAAAGCCTTCGAGATTTGTCCATGTTGTGGTATTTTACTCGTTCTATTGCTGAAGTTTTCTATTGTGTAGGAGCACTTTTTACTCAGTCTCTGGAGGACTTGTATATTGTTTTCAGTTTCTATAATCACAAATAAAGATGCAATAAATATCTGTGCACAAGCTTTTGCATGAATATAAAACTTATTCTTTTGAGGTGAATAATTAAAAATGTAATTCTTGAGTCATAGAGTAAAAGCGTGTTTAACTATATAAGAAAAAAAGGTATTTTTTTCCTAGACTATTGTACTTATTTGCATTCCCATTAGCAACTGGGGGTTCTATGACTCTGCATGCTCTTCTGCACTCAGTACGCTCAGTTCTGCTTCTTTAATCACTAATGATACCTGTGGAGAAGCCTACACCACTATTGCCATTACTAATTGGGTGCTGGACATGGACAGAAAGGAAACAAACAAATAGATGTCCAGAATATTTCTTTCACTTTTTCTAACTTGCAGAGTCTCTTCATTTTTCATTTTCTTTTTTAAACTTTATTTAAAGAGAGGGGGAAAAATAGAAAAAAGGGTAGAAACAGTACAGAATTTCAAAAAAATAAACAGTAAGAAATCACTAATTGATATGTTACATATTGTCTTCTTAGATATAGTTGTTCAAGTTACAAAATTAAAGCATACAAAGTGGACATTCAAACAGTGAGGCTGCAAACAGTTCTGTTCACTGATCCAGCAAAAACTTAGCAACATGGTTTTCAATCCTACACACTTAAATATACATGCAGTTATATCCTTTAGAGCACCTGTTTTTCCTCTTTTTGCTTTTTAAGTCCATTGTCTGTTTAGTTATATCATGTTTCAGGTTGCTCAGTACCTTACTGATCTGTTTTGTCGTTATTTACTTTAAAATTTTTTTTTCTTATTTATTATTATTTTTATTTTATTTTATTTTATTTTATTTTATTTTATTTTATTTTATTTTATTTTATTTTATTTTATTTTGAAGGTAGTAAAATACAGCAGAACAAGACAGGACAAAGCCAGTTGAGGCAGTGCAGTGAAATTGGTACAGAACCTCACAGCAGGTTACCAGGATAACAGCAATAGGCACAATAGTATATCTGGTTTTCTTCACAATAGTTGTTCCTTTAATTAGGTAGAGCGAAATCGAAGGAAATACCAAAATTATAAAAACAGAATATTGAATAGAGCAATACCATTGATCAGAACAGAGCGAAACAGAGGTAAAAATATTTGCCTTCAAAGAGACGGAAGAAGAAAATCCCCCTTATTTGCTATATCGCATATAGTCAAACTCACAACAGATGCTCAGATCTCTGGCTCTCACTTGCTAGCAGGGTGGCAAGAGAAATGAGATGGATGTTTGATTCTTAGCCCATGTGCTGGTAGGCTCACAGCCATCCACTAGAGCCATGTGCTGGCTGTCTGTTTTCCCTGCACCCCAAGTTCCAACATGCAGTGTATCTCAGGGAATGCTGATATCTATTTTTTACTTTTTATTTTAAAGAGAATGAAACAAAACAAAACAAAACAAAGCAAAACAGAACAAAGTAGATCAGAACAGAACAATGCAAGTAACACAGGACTTCAGAACAATACAACAGGAAATCAACAGTGGCTACTATAATGTCTCTTTTTTCTTTGAAATAATTGTCCATACCTTCACACACAAAATTAAAACAAAACAAAATAGTAAAAAACACAACAAAACTAAAGAATGAAAGCATTCTAGGCCTTCAAAATCAGACAATAGGAAATAAAAAATGGCTACCATAATGTTTCTTGTTTTCTTCAAAACAGCTGTCCATACCTTCACACATATTGAAATCAAATAGTAGAAAACAGACTGAAACCAATCAGTATAAAGAATAAAAGCATTATTGGACTACAAATCAAGATCATTGGAAATCAGCAATGACCACCATAATGTCTCAGTTTCTTCAAAGTAGATGTTTATATCATCACACTTAACGAAATCAATTCTTGTAAACTCATTAGAAGTTCTAGGCATGTATAAGCCTATACATGTACATCTGTTCTTTATGTGTTAGAGGGAAAAACAAAGCAAAGCAAAACAAAATACAAGAAAAGGAACAAAAGAGACAAATAAATAACAATAAAGCCACCTCCAAACAATAACAATATAGGCCTTCAAAACAAGGTGATAGGAACATAACAAAGGTTGTTATTTTGCATAGTTATCTTCAAAACACAGTTACTCATATTACCAGATATATTCATAAAAAATTGATCTAATCCTATGAATATTAACTGTTTTGTTCCAAGAACTAGTAGAATTCATGTACAATCATCTTAGCTATCTTGTGTATATATACAAATTTATATCTTATATCTTTTCCCTTACTTATTTTATCATTTTACCTATCTGAGTTATTTTTCCCCTTTGAGCAGTTTTTTACCCTTTCACAATATTTATTGAAGATTTTGTATTTTATTTACTGTTTCAGTTTCTTACACTAGGAGACAATATGGTAACTACATAAGTAATTTTGATTTATTTAAACTTATGAGTATGGTCTCAAGTCACACCCATTTACCTATAAAACCCTCAATGTGATCTTTCTTTATAGCTGTGTAGTACTGCATTGTATAAAAATACCATATCTTTTCTTTTTATCCATTCTCTGTTGATGGACATTTGGGTTGCTTCTAAGATTTAGCTATTATAAATTGTGCTGCTATAAACATGAGTGCATATATATCATCGTGCTATTATGTTTTCAGTTATTCTGGGAATATGCCCAGAAGTAGAATAGCTGGGTCAAATGGGACCTCCAATCCCAGCTTTTTGAGGAACCTCTAGACTGACCTCCACAGTGGTTGCACCAGTCTACACTCCCACCAACAGTGCAGAAGAGTTCCTTTTTCCCCATGGCCTCTCCAGCATTTGTTGTTGGTAGTTTTGCTGATCCTGGCCATTCTTTCTGGAGTGAGATGGAATCTCAGTGTGGTTTTAATTTGTATTTCTCTAATGACCAATGATGATGAACATTTTTTCATGTATTTATTTGCCATTGATATTTCTTCATCTAAAAACTGTGTGTTCATCACAGATGCCCATTTTTGGAGTGGGTCTTTGATTATCAGGGGCCTGATTTTTTAAATTCTTTATGTGTTCTACATAGAAATCCTTTGTTTGAGGGACAATTGACTAAGATTTTTTTCCAGTTCCAGAATATTGAATTTTCCTTGGGACTCCTGATTCTTTTGTATTTATCACTTTTATGCTGCCTTTGAGTTCAGGCTTTGAGATACCAGAGAAATAAAAATATCCTTTCCAGATTAAGGGTAGAGTTTTGATTTTCTTTCCTAACTCATCAGGTACCATTTATTTTTCAGCATCTTCTCATAGATATATTCTAGGTTGTCTCCTGGTTGTAGTTGAATTTAAGGTCAGTGAAATAGTGAAGAATATAATACCCACTGCATTTTGACAGAAATTGTAATCTGTACTTTTAAAAAGGACTCAAGAAGGAAAGGTGATGAAAGAGAGGATTAACAGAGAGAAAAAGTACAAAAGGGAACTTACAATGTTGGGACAATAGTGAAAAAGCATCAAGTAATTGTAGAAAAAAATTGTTAGAAAATATAACCATTCTTATAAGTAGGTTAAATTTGGCGCCTTCATGTAAACTAAGGTTGAAGAAAATACATACAATCTTCAAGAACACTGAAGACTTGGTAGCCCTTATATGCTGGCTATAACATGTGCACTCGTTTGAACTAGTTATTGGTGATGCATTATAAATGAAAGTAGATATTTTGTGTGGATAAGTGTTAAGGTTTATGTTTAGATCCCTCTCCCAACATGCCTCCTACAATCATAGAGACGGCTAAATCTAACAGCTGCAATTGGTTTGTTGCCTAATGCTCAGATTGGTGGTATGAGTACTACACTCGCCCAGGAGTGGAGCCAGCTTACAGTGTAAGCAAGGGAAGAAGGCGGGTCTTTCTTTTTTTTTGTTCTGTTTATGCTTGCTGTTTGGGGCCACCGTGAACCGCTGCCCTTCATCCATGTCATTTTGCCTCACAGTCAACTGAGTAGGGGCTGAAACCTCCAATCTGTAAGGAATAAACCTTTCCTTCCCTAACTTTGGGCATCAGGTATTTTTTCTCAACAATGAGAGGAAAAAGTAACTAAGACAATAAGGGATGGGACAAGCACTTATTAAATTATATTTCTACAGAAACTATCTATTATCTATCTATCTATCTATCTATCTATCTATCATCTATCTTTCTCTATAATCCATCAATCCATTTACCTGATCTGGTGAAATATAAGAATTTCCTAGATTGCAAAATAAAATCTTCAATGGAATTTTGGAGACTTAATAAATTATTAGAGGTAGATTCAAAAGTTAGAAATAAATAAGAAATTTTCCACCACTAACTAAATGATTTGCAATACTGGAGAACTTTGGTTTAGTTGCATTTGAAGAAGGTACAGTAAAAGATAGCAAATTGCTTTAATTCAAACCAGTAAATATCTTAAGAAATATTTAGTTCATTAAGTACCAATAGAATTGATATATATGTTTAAAAAGGAATAACGTGCAATAAGCTATCTGTAGCTTCATTAGTCCTGGTTATTATTTCTTAATCTTAGGCACAAAAGAATATTCACAATTATGTGCTGGGGTAGGCCAAGCACATTAAAGGTAATTTTTCTTTATCATATTACCAAAAGTAGAATGTAATCTACCAGTTATTAATTATGAGCAAAATGAATTCTGTTTCTATTCTTGGTACTTTATTATTGATCTTGGAATATTCTTCTTTTACTTTTTCTTTTAGATTTCTAAAGCCATGCTTTTTCTTATACATTTTATTTCTTTATTTCTTCAAAACAGCTTAATTCCACATGAATTTAAACAGTCTCTTTCCAGATGTTATTTTTTCAAATATATTTCTTGACTTTAGTCCTCTAATTCACATTAGAATCAAGTTTATAGTATTTCCTCTTTTTTGTACTTCTATTTTTCCAGGTGAAATATTTCCTGTTTTATTAGGGAGAAATAAATTTTATGGCCCTATTAGTTATCATAAACTTCTGCAGGATAATTAGAATAATGACAGTTTGGAATTTGAGACTTGTCAAATGTTCAATATAAAATCAGCTAGCAGTTAAAATAGAGTCTCTCACTCTCATTGTATTATGTGTATATCCATTATTCATCGGATCTAATCATATTTTCTTAAACATGCATTATATTCATATGTTAATGAAGAATGGATTATCATGTACTACAAAGTCAGAATGGTATTATACTCAATATAGGAGAGATAATAATTGACCTGACATCCAGATGCTTGACAGTCATCAGAATCAATGGTCATTTACTTGAATTAGTTAATTTCGACTGGTCTGTGCTGCTATGTTGGTAGTTACATTTGTTTTCCACACACAGGTTAGAAATCATCAACAATTATAATTTCAATAAACTTCAGTGTCAGTGTTCTTTTTGAGGCAGACTGGAGAGCAATAACTCCTAATGCAACCTGTGATGCAACACCAAACAATTGGAGATGTGAATATTTTAGTGTGACTCTACTATTTATTATTGAATTAAAAAATAATGCAACACTGAATGAATGTACATACACACGTGAACACACACATACACACACACACACACACACAGTGTCAGATTCTGTTTTCCAAGTTAGCAACTTGATTTATCACCTTAAAATAAGTAGAGGTGAAATATTAACTAATTAAATAGCACTTTAGTAACATTATAAGTAAATACTTTAGATTTGCCCAACAATAACAACAACAACAACATATATATATATATATATATATATATATATATATATATATATATATATAAAGGTTAGGAATGTTTACTAAGGCATAGACTTTCTTGGCTTTAATTCCAACTGTTTTGAATTATTTTACAGTATAATTTCAGGTAAGTAAATTACTCAATGCTCTTTGATCTTGCTTTTTACATGTTTAAAATGAGTTTGCATTTGATAATTTTCAAGATTATTCACATCTCCAACATTGAGACTCTGTAAATATTAAAAACATTCGAGAGAATTTTATTAAATCTTTTTTCAGAGAAAAGTATATGCTTTAACTTTCATGTCATACTCCAATTTAATTTCAGTGTTCAAGTTGATAAAGTTATTTAATATGCAGAGAAACACATCTGCTGGCCAGTAGCTCAGGCACGGCCATCCTGGGGCTAACTACAATGCAGACTTGCAGCAACAGGTGGATTTAAAATAGAAAATGAGTTCTATATCTCATGCCTGAGCTGGAGAAGTAGTCATTGGCAAAATTAACAGAATAGCTATGAAAATTTGTAAAGAATACATTTTAGCCATTCTTTTTTTAGTCACAAGTATATACTTAAATAGCAGTTGATATTTAAATAGAAATAAATTGTTGACTTAAAGTCCCCAATCGAAGATATGAATGTCTTATAAAAACCATTGTATTATTTAGTTAATTTGAATCAGATGAAGAGTGAGTAGACTAGTTCAGCTTTCTGATATAAATTGCTAGCTCAAATATTATTTTTCTACATAGTTATCAGCTGCTTTGATTTTTGTAACCCATCTGGCATTTTAGAGAACATGACCAGAAATTTACCATAATATGAAACATTCATGTATGTATTTTACAGTTTTACAAATTACATATACTTGGGAAAGTTAAATGTGTAATAATATTTTGAAGGTGCATCTCCTAGTACTTTATATTTCCCTTTAAAATATTTTATCTTTATTTAATCTTTTAAATAACTATATAACAATTTTTATTACTCAAGCTGATAAATTGGTGCTACAATGCATCCCATATTCCCAATAATAATAAAAGTGTGGAGCATCCAGTATAACTATACTCCCAAAATTAATGCCCATGATGTCACTGCAATAGCATACAAAGGAAAGAAGTCTTATTCTGGGTCACACTTTTGGAAGTTTCTCCATGAGCAATTAGCCTATTGATTTTGGGCTTGTGAAGAGACAGCTCATCTAGGGAGAAGCATGTGGCAAATCATAACCTCTCACCTCCTAGCTGGAGAACAAAGGAGGAGAAAGGAAGAGACAGAGCTGCACTGCATCATCCCTTCAAGGATGTGCCCCAGGAACTAAACATCTTGCACTATATCCTACCTGGTGGTTCTACTAATTTCCAGTAGTAATGTCTTGGGGAACAATTTTGAAAATGTGGGCCTTTGTTGGATATTTAAAAATCCAAACAACAGCAAGGGTGTTTCCATTTATTTGAGACATTTTGGAAATTTGTTGAGGTGATATTCATTGTCCTGAAGAGAAGACATGTTACTGGCATTTAATGGGTTGTACTTAGGATACCAGATACTTTTAATGCTCAAGCATCTTAGTAAATTGTGTCCTCTCTCTCTCTCTCTCTCTCTCTCTGAGACAGGGTCTGTCTGTGTAGTTCAGGGTGGCCTTGAACTCTCTGTGTAGCCCAGGCTAGCCTCAAATTAGTGACCATCCTCTTTCCTCAGCCTCTTGAGTGCTGGGATTACAGGCATGTGCCACTATGCCTGGCCAGTGTTCTCTTCTTGGTTGCCTACAGGATAATAGATGCACATGAGATACCTGCTTGGAATTCCTGAGCTAGAAATAAATTTCCTTTATAAATAAACACAAGAATTTTACATAGTTTAAACATAAGTTTCTAAGAATGCCATGAGTGTGAGAACTAGGAATAATTGTATTTAAGTTCATTTTTTACCTAGAGTTATTTGTCATTTTAGAAAAACATGTCACTCTCAGCAATTATAATCATGATATGACAACACACCTGAGTCATCATGTATCTGGAGCAATTACATTGACAAATGATTGGATACATATCTGCAATATTCTATTAACGCTATTTAGTTATATCCACACATTTATATTGAATTACATTTAAATATATCACTTAAATGATGAAAACTTTGCTTTGCAAAGCAAAGGTTTGTATGCATAAGTTGGTTATATTATCCGTGAATCTTATTTTAGGGGAGCAAAATACAATTAAAAATATTTCTCGTATAATGAACACTGAGGTAGAGCAGAGGTCCATAGCTGTAAGAAGCAGAAGCAGCTCATAACATCTTAATGTTGTGAGGAAATCTAGAAATCAGCCAGTTATTGTACACTGAGCACTCTACCAAGTTTTGAAGGATTGCATTGTATCTGAGTTCTGGCATAAGTAACATTATTTTGGCAAATTATAGTTTCCTCATATGTAAATTCAAAAAGTCTAGGATGATTTACAGTGAAAGAAACATTTTTTGTCTGTTTTCTTACAACAAAATTAATGGCTAGAAAATTACAGAGAAATGGAACTTTTGTGATGGAGCTTGTGTAAATCTGACAAAAGTGGATATAGATATTTCTATAACTGCAATGCCATTCTAGTATCTATTTTAGATAAGAAGCAAAGGATTGACTTGATCCCAGGGTTTTTTGGTCAGTTCCTAAAACCATATAAAGAGTTATAACTAAATTAAGGATTTTATTTTGTAAACAGATTGGAAATAAGTAATGCACCAAGTAGTATCTAATTAATATATTTAATATGATTGTTAATCTAATTTATATGCCCCAGACATTTATTCCAAAAAATATTTTGGATATGAAATTCCACTTAAAAATTTTTGTGCCCATATAATGATGTTGAAATTTGTACCCCAAATTCATATTGAAACTTAAACCCCATTGTGAGGTATTAAAAAGGTGGAAAGTTAATATAACTACAGTGTTTAGAGATAGTAGGAACTTTGGAAGATAATTTGGATTAGGTAAGCTCATTTAGGTGGAATCTCCATGATTGAATCCTATTGAATTCATAAGAAGAAACAGAGAGACAAGTAGAGAAACCCAAACACATGTGGAACTCCCACATCTGGCCACTGATTCCCTAAACCACTTTGGGAGTCTGACTGAAAGAAGGCCCTCAAAAGATAAAATGCTATGACTTTGAACTTCCAAAACCATAGGCAAAATAAGCCTCCTTTCTTAAGTAGTCTGCCTCTGGTGTTTTGTTATAATAAGGAAAATGATCTACTACAAATGTTTTAATAAAGTCTATGCAGATAATCTAAGAAGAACTAGATCGATCTAGTTTGAATCAATAATAAGACCTCACCTATTTGACCAAGAACCCAAAAGAGTTATTGAAATTTATGGAGTCTCATTATTTAGACTCTTTCTTTGACTTTACCACTTATTCTTCAAGCTGGTCATTCTGATTATAAAAAATTCCTTATTGTCTCAGCATGCAGTAATGGTGTTCTCAATAATTCCATGGCACAAAGTGCCTAAGCCATCGACTATCCTTCACTAGCCAGGTTCTAATTTTATTTTGCATTTTTTAAAAAGAGAAAACTAAGAAATACTCAGAGATTACAAATTTGTGGGAAACAACAAGGTCACATGAAGAATACAACTTGAATCTTATTAGCTTGCAATAAGCTCATTGTGTAATAACAGGAGTTCATCTCCCATTTCAGAACTTTGTGTTCTCTCAAGTAATTTATAGGGTCCTTAGGGCACGAATGAGTCATACTCTACCAAATGAGTCTCAGCCTGTGCTTGCCACTAATCTTCCTCAATCTATAACCCTTTCATTCAGTTTAGCTCATTGTCTCTGATACCTTCTCCACAAAGCAAAAGTAATCAAGTATGGAAGAAAAAAGATTTATTTCCCTTGGGCATTTACAGTCTTTATTATTATTTTTTTATCTCCCCTCTTCCTTTTTTTTTTTTTTTTTTTTTGGTACTGGGGAACTCACACTTGCTGAACGGGAGCAGTACCACTGAGTCACATCTCCAGTGCTATTTAGCTTCTTTAGGTGTACACTGCATATGCTTTTTTATCAACCATTATTGTGATAGAGTGGTCCAGCCATGGATGTGTCTGTACCATTCACCCAGGAAGCTCCTTGGTCTTTCTATAAATCATGACATAATATGGGTTGAGTAGTACTACTCAGTAATCCCTTAGCAGACATATTCAAGTCTCAGATCTGAATTGAGCCACGTTCACTTCTGAATACTTACATTAGTCCAGGTTATGACTTAACATGGCAAAATGAAGCAAGATTTAGAATAACTGAATTTTACACCAGAGCTTGTGGCTTTATAAGCTTAAATATTTATTTTTTGTCCATATGACTTCAGTTTTTTCATGTGCAAAATATCCTAGGTTTGTGGTAGATTTCTCTGAAGTGGCTTTCCACGTCTAAAAGAGCAGAGAGCACCATTTCAAGTATAAGCTTACTGACAACAGGAATTTATATTTTCTGCTCATTATTCTCATTCCTAATTATCTCAACCCTCCATGGTAGAATGGTCAAAGTTCAGAGGCTTCAGTGTGAATTCCAGTCAGATTTTCACTAATTTCTACGACTTCCAAAAAGTCACTTAATTTATTTACCAGTAAGGGAGTGATCTTGAAGGCATATCATGGCAATATTCTTTATATGTCAAGATAAGAAAAAAAAAAACAAACCCTGGGATATTTTTTCTTTGTTTTAGCATCTATCTTGTTAAAGAGTATTTTCAAAGAAGATTTACTCAGAAATTTCATTTCCATTACTTTGTGCCACTGTTGAAATGAGGAGAGAAATTTTAAATTCTGAGTATGCATTTTGTTCATTTATCAAGTCTTTATCTTTTTTACTCTGACTGTTTTCCCAGGGTCTCTATAATGCACTGGTATTAAATTTATGATGCCTGGTATGATTGATTATATTTTCAGTGACTGAATAGTTTTCTGGAAGCTGTGTTTGTGTCTCAGAAAATTATACTAATGGAATTTGAAGACACTGATGTGCATTCTCAAGAATCTTGCTATTAGGGGTTTCAGCTAGGTCAAGCCTTATGAATTAAGTGAAGATTATGAATTAAGTGAAGATTTTTTCCTCTCAAATCAGTAAATAAAATTCATCAGTGGACTCACATTTTCTTAACACTTCTGCAGCTCAGCCAACCTATGAATTTTATCTACTTATTGCTAATGGTTTGTGATACTTGGCAATCAACTTATAAAGGCAGAAACTGGAACATAGAGTAATTTGAGAACAATTTCTGAGATCACTGACAAACTAGAGAAAAATTATCTTTAAATATATTCCTCAGAAATTATAGAGGCATATGTTTATTGTAATATCTTCTATACATAAAATAATGCAAAATTTTCCAAAGGCCTCACATCAAAAGAAATTATAAAATTATATGTTATCTTTTTAATTTATTAATCCATTCATATAATAATAGTAAACACTTACCCTGTGAAAGACACAGGTACTTTGTAGTTGGTAGAATGGACCTGGGCATTCTAAGTAAGTATAATATATTTGAATTCTCTTTTGTTGCTTATTAGATGAGTGGTAACAAATTAGGGAAACAATATTTAAACATGGAAATTTTTTGTTAAATTTGGGTTTTGGCAATAAAAATTGGCAAAAATAAATCAAATATTGAGGTTCAGTGTATTTGAAGGCTAATTATATTGGATAAGAGGTTGGCATATACTTCTCACATAGTATTACCAAGAATAATTTAAGAATTATGAGAAATTAAGAATTTTAACATGAAAGGTTCCTGTCTTATGTGTTTGCACATGATAGTCTTTTTTTATTTATGGTAGATAACCTACAAATTTAGACTGATCTCAAATCACAATGATTTTAAATTATATGGAATTGGCATATCCTACAATAGGGACTTGTTAGAGAAATGCAGGAATCACTGAAAATAGAAGAAATCTGTGGGAGATCTCAGAGATTTTGCATTAGGTAATTTTTTATGCAAAAGATTTGCAAAGCCAGTGTACAGGGATAGACACTATTAAAGTGTGAAGTATGATCTTTTTTAGACAGCCATGGGGAAAATCAAGGGTACTCTTTAACTTCATTAAGACTATAGAGAGGTAATTTGGACTAGAGCATAGATAGATTCTCCACAGATAGTATAACAAGAGAGGAAAACTATTCCCATTCTCAGTTACACTATTGCAGAGAAGCCAAGAATGGACTGAGAACACACATAACCCACCCGGTAATAAAAGGAGCCTCTGACTAGAACAAGTGAATTCTGAGCTTTAAGAACTTGGCTAGATTCTACAGAGCAAGAATGTTCCAAGACTGTAAAGAGGAAGAGGAAGCCCCAATGATGTCCATCAAATAGAGAAGGTGACTGTGTGCTATATGTCATGATTCCTGATCTGAAACTCTTATGAGTCCCTGATGCTGATAGGAAACAGAACTTTTGCTACTTAAAGGCATCCTTAAACTCATTTCTCCTAGTAATTTTGTTCATGGTGTAGGGGAAAACATGAATTATTGTGAAACACTACATTTTATTGAGAATTTATTGATGCAACCTTAGTTTAGACTAAGGAGTTTTAAGGAGTTGCTTTTGAAGATGAAGGTAATAAAGTATATATTGAGAAGAAATGCACAAGAAGGATATTATATATCCATAATTTGATAATTCAATGTCAGTTTGATGATAGAAGTAAACAAAGGATAGAGATAAAGAACAAACTAATGTTGGCTATATAGAAGAAGGATTTGCTTTGGTCTGGGGTGCCATGAGATATTAAAAAAATAGTGTCTTAGGGAGATGGTTAGGGTTATTTATAAACTTTCTGGTTGTTTATTCCTTAGTTTAGCTATCTTTAATTAAGCTCTCTTATAAGCTGCCACACTGATTGGGATTTAAAAAACAAACCATGGATTGAGTGCTAATGGGCTTTCTTTGTGGGTTGAATTTATTTTAAACTCTAGAAATTACAAGGAAATTCAAGGAAAGTAGATTTGTTCTACATTTTCACATAATAGATTCAGGATAATCTTGGATATGGTTTGTTTCTCTTGGCTAGCTAAAGCTAAGCAAAACCCAAATTTTTACTGTCAGACAATTTTTCTCTTAATTATAAGTGCTTGTATGGGAAGTTAATTTGTGTGGGTTTAATTTATTTACATATATTTACATTTGACTCATTAAAATGTTCCTTCCAAGAATTGTTTGCAACTGTTTCAGCATTTCAAGTCTTGTTGAAAAATGAAAATATTCTTTTTGCTAATTGAGAATAAATTTAGAAAGCCCAAAGTTTGAGTTGTAGCTTACTAGTTTTTAAATATGGGAAACAAGTTTGTGCTGTCCAACAGTACACAGGCATCAAATGAAAACAGAGCTCCAAGTAGGCAATCTGTTCCTTCTGTCATACTTGCACCATTCTACTTGTGCAAAGATCAAACCTGTGTGAGACTGACACATTCAAGGCAAAAACATTGCCATCACTGAGAAATATGCAAGAAAAATTCAAAGTGGGCACTGAATTTGAACAAACTAATGTTCTCATATCACCTCTCTGAAAATGCAATCAGTTAACAAGTTTATTAAATACCTACTTTTTAGAAGACAAGATGATTACTCTGAAGTAACCAAAAATTGTTTCAATCACTAAACTTGCCCTTAAAAAATTTATCAGCAACTAAAACTTTTTGACTTACCTATTAGATCCTGCCAAATTAGATTAATCACTGGTTAAAGAACCCTCTATTAGTTTTATTATTACTGGCATAAGAGAATGGCAGTTGACAATTTTCAAACTCTTACTTATCACTAGGCACACTGCTAAATGATATTATATGTGTCATCACATTCAAATACATGGCTACCATTTCTGACAGATATTGCATCCATCTAATAGACCAGAGAAGATATTTTGAGAAATTGATGTATTTTTATTTTTTTTACTTTTTTATTTTAAAGAGAATAAAGCAAAAGAAAAAATCAAACAGAACAAAGCAAATCAGAACAGAACAATGCAAGCAACACCAGACTTCACAACAAGACAACAGGACATCAACAGTGGCTACCATAATGTCTCTTGTTTCCTTTGAAATAGTTGAGCATACCTTCACACATAGTAATATCAAACATAGCAAACTAGTATAAAATTATTCAAAAGAATGAAAGCATTACAGGATTTCAAAACCAGGTAACAGGAAATGAACAAGGGCCACTATAATATGTTTTTTTTCTCAAAAAACTTTCCATACCATCGCATATAATAAGATCAAATAAAACACAGCAGAATAGAAACAATCAAAATGAAGAACAAAAGCATGATTGGACTTCAAAACAAGATGATAGAAATCAGTAATGGCTGCCATAATGTCTTGTTTTCTTCAAAATAGCTGTTCATATCATCATACATAATAAAATCAAACAAAGCAAAAGAGAATTAAACAAATGAATGAAAGCATTGTAAAACTTCAAAACAATATAATAGGAAATCAATCATGATTAACATAATATATTCCATTATGTTCAAAATAGCTGCCTGTACCATCAAAGTACCATCAAAGTAAAATCTAACAAAACAAAACAGAACAAAGCCAAACCTAACAAAATTGTGAAAATAATACGAGTTCAAGACAAGACAATAAAAAATTACAGCAATTTTCACCTTTCCTGCCCAAGCATTTTCTCCCCTATCACTCTTACAATAGCTATTTTGCTTTTGGATCCCATTAACTCCTTCTGTTTCTTATGCTAGGGTTCACACATATGAGCTCACACTATTTTGCCCATGAACATGATCTCCAGTTGCGTCCATTTACCTATAGGAGCCTTGACATTATTCTACTTTATAGCTTGATAGCTTTCCACATGGAGATACCATGTCTTTCTCAACCATTCTGCAGTTGATGGGCAAGTTACTCGTGCTTTTTTTCTGCTTTCCCATTGCATGGAGCAACTGTTTTCTGTCTTTTGATTTTCAGTCTATGAATTTCTTTTCAAGTTAAATGTGTTTCTTGTATACAGTATATTGATGGATCTTGTTTCTTGATCTACTCTCCGTTATTTCTTTTTATTGCTGACCTGAGGCCATCTACATTAATGGTTACAACCAGCATACATTGGTTTGTCTCTGCCCTGCTAGCCTCCTGTTGTTGGCCCTCCACTTTTCCCCTTCATTCAATTGCCTGTCTTGTTTGGTGATCCTCCTCTGCTGCTGTTCCTGGAACCATCTTTATCTCTCTCTAGAGAGATAACCATCTTTATCTTTCCCTAGAATATCCTTCAGCAATCTCTGTAGGGTTGGGTTAGTAGTCATGAATTCCTTCAGTTATTCTTTATCATGGAAGTATCTTGCTTTTCCATCAATTTTGGAAGATAGTTTTGCAGGATAGATCAATCTGGGTTGAAAGTTGTTTTCCTTCAGAGATTGAAACACTTCACTTAAAACTCTTCTTGACTTAAGGGTTTGTTTTGATAAGTCTGCTGTGGTTCTGATTGGTTTTCCTTTATAGGTGATCTGTTTCTTTGCTCTAACAGCTTTTAATATCTGTTCTTGTGTTGAATTTTTGGGATCTTGATTATTAAATGTCTGGGTGTAGATTTACTTTGCTTTTGGCTATTTGGAGTCCTATATGCCTCACTTATCTGCATGCCAGATCCATTTCCCATAATTGGGGTTTTCTGCTATTACTTCTGTAAATAGCCTTTTGATTTCATTTGTGTTGTCTCCTGCTTCTTTACCAACACCTATCGCTCTTAAATTATGCTTCTTTGCACCATCTTACAGCCGTTGAGTTGTTTCCTGATTCCTTGTTATTTTTAAGAGATGTTTCCTTTCATGATCACTAGCGGCAATCCTATATTCAAGGTTTGAAAGTCTATCTTCAGTCTCTTTCAAGGGGTTTTCTCAGCTTTAAATTGACTTTTTAACTTCCTGGATCTCTCTTTGAATCTGGTTCATGCATTTTTTCCTTTCTATATTAATTCAAGGTTTCCATCATTTTCTTAAGCTCTTACTTTTTAATCTATGTCTACTTTAGACATGCTGAGCACTTCTTTCAGTATGTTTGTGATTTCTTATGTTACCTGAGACATTATTTCTGATTTGATTGCGTTTACAATCTTGTGAAGTTGTGTCTTTACTTCAGTTGCCATATTTTCAGAGATTTCAGGGGCGTGACTTTCATTTTCTTCCATGACTTTATCTCCTAGACTTATTCTGTGTTGGCTGGAGGTCTGAGATTGCATTTTGCTCCTTTGTCATTACATTCTCCTGGGTTCCTCCCAACAAGCTGGTTGTGGGGCCCCAAGCACTTCCCACATTGGCATCCCCTCCATAAGGTAGGGGAATGGGATAGGCACCTACCTGGGTTTCTCTACCCCCAGATTACAGAGAGATAGCAAGGCATGGAGCGGGCTTCTCCAGACCTGTGCAGCTACACTCGGGCTTCCCTGATTATCAGGAGTGTGTGGAGGTGGGGCTGCTTCTCTCAGCCTGTGTGTCTACACTGGGACTCCTGGTGATGGTGGCAGGCATGCGGGGCTGTGTTTGTCTAATTCCACTGGTGGGTGATGGCTGCCCAAAGGAATCAAGGGCCTCCAATAGTGGCCTATAGATACAAAGAGCTTACCTTGCTGTGTGTCTCTGCTTCTACTGGCTGCCTGTAGGAAAGGGCCTTCCAGTGGCAGCACCTGGCTGGCGGAGGAGAATCTGCTGGTTCTCTCTGCCTGCACTAGCTGCCCACTGTCTGCCCCACTCAGTGAGCCCCTTCTCCCACTGTTTGGCTTGCCAATGGCTGTTGGAGTGCATGCAGGGGCAGGGCTTGCCCTCTGCCTTCTACCTGGTTACTTGCAGGGATCTACGAAAATAGTTGCCACAGTGCTCAAACGGAGTCTGGGCCAGAGCCTCCACTGTGGCTCTTAGAGTATGCACAGGGGTGGGGCTGAGCCGGTTATCTTGGGGAACCTCTGTGATGGCTGTTGGATTACACAAAAGGGCAGAGCTCAGCCCAAGAAATTTCCACCGGACTGTTCCCAGTGAGGAGCTGCTGGAGGGAGCCCGCTGCAATTTTGGTTCTGGGCTTATCCAGCCCGACCCCCAAATGGCTCCTGTGAAAATGGTGGAGCAGAAAGAGCAGAATAAACAGTCTCTGAGAAAAACAATCCAGTTGCTGGCATATAGTATCATGGAGAACACAAGAAGGAAGGGAAAGGGTCCCTGGCACCCAGGAAGACCCTAAAGTGACAACTGAAGCCAGCAGAGAGAGTAAAAATGAAAAACTTAAATGAAGAAGAAGACATAGTTGGCGGCACCTTCCCCTGGAGCCGGACCCACTGTGCGAGAGGAGCTGTTGGAACCTGGGGATGCATGGCCATGGTGCATGGCTGGCAAGCCAGGAAGCCCCTGCAAAGAGACGTGGCAGTGGAGGGCAGCGGGAGACACAGAGGACTGCACTGGCTGGTGCTGTGAGCAGAGCGCTCAGTTCTCCCGTGGGAGAGCGCAATGGGCTGGAAACCGATGTGCTTTTACAAGGTTTGCCAGAAGACTTAACTCAATAAGATTGTCTTCTTTCAAGTAACTAAAATATTTTGAACTATAAATTCTGCATGAGAGGAAACTAGACAACAACCTTTTATATCTTATCTAAAAAACTATGACTTTTTAATAAGAAAAAACACAGTACAAGTGTCCCAATGAAAACACAAAAATAATTCTTTGGTTAGCATACAGAGGCTATGAGTCGATGGAACCAAGTATTTTTTAAAAAAAGAGAAGGTTTCATCGCTTTGTTTGAAGTGTCTTACTCTCGTGCTGCTGGATGATTTCAGCCTACATCCAAAGAGGCTTTTGCCAATTAAATTAAATTATTTTTTTTTACTCTGGTCACTTGATAATGACCAGTAAAGAAGTCCAAATAATTGAGAGAGCTTTGCTTATACCTAAATCCTCATGTAAATCACCTCATTGGCTTACTGAGGAATGAACATAATGACCTGGAAAAAAATCAATAATGTTAAATTTATTATCTACCTTTTTGCTTCAAACTGGATGGAACAGAAAAGCTGATTGTTTTTACCCACACTGTTGACTTCTGAATCAAGGATAATTTAGGCTTTAGGATTTAGATCTCTAAACGGAATGCGAAGTAGGCCCTAGGGAATGAGAAGAAGCTGACACTTTCCACTGGCATAAAAGAAATAGTGTTAGCAACGTTCTCCTTAAAAGACTCAAATAATTCAGCTGCCCTAAAGGGTTTAAGTTTTTGCAGTTGCATCCATTTCCTACTCACTAATGATATTTATTGAAATAAATTCATGATCCTGAATCCAAAGAATAGCTGTAGTCTGCAGTCATGTTGATCTTTTTTGATTTCACTAGATTTTCTCAATATGTTTTAATCTTCATGTACAATATTGTAGAATAAAAAAAGAGATTACATATATCAATGTATTCCAATTTCTATGTAACATTTTAAAATTGCTTGAAGGAAAGTTTATTTTTTAATAAAGGATACCGATATCTGTCTGGTTAATACTTATCAGTGGCTCTGAATCATTTTATCACTCAATCATTTTATTTTGTTTTTGAAAGGAACGCTCAATTTTTTAAAATGTATAAAATACAAATTTTGATAAAAGTAAAAACAGAGGCCCATAATAAGAAATCAAGACTTTCCACTATACTCCATTTAACCAATTGTACAACTTAGGGTCAGTATTAAAAAATAAATAAAATATAACTTTTCCATAGTTACAGGACTACAAATTATTTGCTTCAAAAAATACTGATAAATATTCTTTCCTAGCTCAGTCAGAACAGGTAAAATAGTGCTGTGGCAATAAACAACCTCAAAGTTTAGTGGCTTAACCAACACAGCTTAGCTTCACACTCTCTAGCTTTCTATCATGGGCACATAGACAACTCTGTCATTGTAACCCCTCAGGGACCCCAAATCACCCGGTGCTATCTCCTTGATAATTGTTTATCCTGAAGCAGGGGGGGAATAGTTTTACACCAGTGATTAAATTATTGCCCTCCACTAACATGAGTTACTTCCACTCACAACTCAATGGACACTCATTGTCTCTTTCTCCACCCCCACACACTATGCCAAGGAAATTGGGGTATAGTCACACGAATGACCAAGATGGAGAAATGTGTAGATGTAGAAAACATGAGAATGTGACTCTGATGGCTAACACAAAAATCATTCTTGCTACCAAATAATCAACTGATTTTATTTGTTACACATGAAATTAAGACTTCTCAAACAGAGATGTCTCAGAAATTCACAATCATTAGTTGATTCATAGAAAGTCTCTCATGGGTTTTGTAGATCTAGAATCTTAGGAACTGAAAATAAAAGTTTTCCAGTTAGAAAAATGTTAATATACAATTGAAGAATCACAGTAGGTACTTTCAAAGAAAAATATTGGGAGTACACAGAATTTACAGCTTTGATAAGTATAAAATTCCATCAAAAAATTAAGATCTCCAATCTTGGGGATGAAGAATGCAGTTCTGTTAGGTTCCTATTCCCTCCCAAGTTCAAGATTCTTTGTGACTCATCTCCACAAACTTAGGTTTCATTTTTTTTCCCTGTGATCTTCCTTTGTTCTATTTGCAAGAACAATAGAGTGTACACTGATTGGTGACCGATCTGGTACCTCAGACTCTTTTCAGCTTATAGAAGTTTAGAAGCCATGAGCTACTTTAGATTAAACAGTTATACTGTAGTTGCCTTCAGTCCAAATTGATGATCCTTTTAGCAGAATAGCCCACTCAGAAGTGAATTTAGTTTTTTCTATTAAATTCTGGTAAAAAAATGCGCCAATGGCCAAATTATGATCCATTTTATAAAATCTATTTATTTTTCTTTTCAATTTAATTGCAGGAATCTTGAGCTAGAGATTTTGGGAGAAGAACCAGAATTTTAAGTTCCACTCTATAAAACTGCTAGGATTTCTCCAATTCTACATTCATTTATTCAACATGCTAATTCTTTCCAAAGTATAAAAAATGGCTGTGCTGACCACATTCTTGGTTTGGTCCTTGCCCTAGGCTGAAGTTTGGTATGGCTTTGTCATCCAAAACTGTTAAAAATGCCTGTTTTTTTCACACAGGCATTTTCCCAGTGTTTTAGATCCCAGCTTGCAGACTTGTGTATTCCCTTTCATTTATGAACTGGTTGAGCTCATTCTTTCCTAGTCTTCCTTGTGATACCCTGTCAAATGCTGCCTATGGCAGCCACTACATACTGCTAATTCTTTGCTTCTCTTATAAAGCTGCAAGTCCACTGAATTCATTATTTGCTTTTCAGGTCACCACATTTTTATCAAATACTGTACTTTTGCATAAAATGAACTCTCCTCCTTCTACCTTTTCCTGTCACATAGCAATTCCTTTTAGCTTTTATAAGAGTAGCACTGCATTTCTAGGTAATAATTTTATCAGTAAGGCAGACTTATTTTCCTATAAGAATCAATCCCCACATCTCAGTTCTTTGAACAACCAGTCTCCCTATGCCATGTTTATCATGAGTCAGGTGGAGTGTGTTCTCATGTGATAGGTATCCACTATCCCAAACACTGGTCTTTATGCTGACAAAGACAAAAATGGAATGCACCAGAGTCACCAGCAATAAAATATTCACCACAGAAGGCTTCCAATTATTGGCTAGAATAAAAATAGCATCTGATCACAAGGGAAATTTCATCTTGTCCCCTAAAGAGTGGAGAAGAGGAATGTTTGAGGGCATACCCTAGTAGCATTCATACTTTCTTGTTTCATATCTAATATCTAACCTCTTAGTGAGTCCTACTGGATTTTGATTTTAAAAATACCCAGAATTTGTCCATTATTGAAACTTCTCTCACGCTTATCCTGGTCCTAAACTGTTTCAGTAGCTTCCTGACCTTCTCTTCAGAACACTGTCATATGACTTTCCTGGCTAAGGAAAATCCCTTCAATCTGAGCAAATTTTGAGCTTTTAGCTACAGGTTTTTACTAAAATTGCTGGGTAACACTGATATTAGAGAAAAAAAAAGAAAGCAAGGTAATAAAATGAAGAAAGCAAAGAACTTAACCTCAAATATATTATAGTAATATGTAAAAAAAGTGTGAGGCTTGGGAGGAAAACAAAAATATTAAAGAAAGTTTGAAGGAATTTATTGCATATGGTTGTGAATGGCTTTCAGCATTTAAACAAATATTTTTAGTTATTTTGTCAATGTTTCATATTAAATAGGTAGAAAATTTAAAGGTCGGAGCATAATGTTGTCATAGCTAAGTAGACTGCATTGTGGAAAAGGCTAGTATAGCACTAGAAGAACCAGTAGGAAGAGGAAAAGGAAGGTCATTAAATGATGTAAATTAGAGGAAATATAACTAACATCTTTGCTATAGAATGCAGTGAAAGAAGGATGGACAATGCACACAGACATATCTGCCTTGCACAGATAAGTTAGAAGGAATTAAATTGTGGTAGAAAAAGTACATCATCAGGAGATGCATTTATCTATTTTACTTTTAGAGACAAGTGATTATTCCTATTATGTCATGATTGTCTGTTTACAGAAGCAGTTTTTAAAGAACTGGAGGCGTGATTTGTGACCGTCTTGTGGGGTAAATGCAGGACAGGGCAGAATTAGATCTGAGGGAGTTCAGTTAGATTTTACCTTCAACAAGGTCTTTGGATCAAAGAGTCTCAGTCACACTAGAAACAGAACATAGAATGGCAAGGTCTCCACTTTTCTCTGTCTGGCATTTCTGAGTGTACATTAGCAGTGGATACTTAGGTCATGACTGGTTTAAAGTGCAAACAAGGCCCAGCTGGCAAGCTAGAAAGAAACAATTGAAGAACTTGAGAAAGCAGTAGCTGACAAGGAGATTGGTCCTGTGTGATATAATGCATTGATGAGATCGAAGGAGGCAAGAGATTGATTTCTGTGACTATAACTTCCTTAGGCATTTTCTGATGCACCATGCCTTTCAATGACATTTAAAAGAGAGTGGACAATCAAAATAAAAGAGAAGGCCAAGTAGAGATTATTAGTTTGTTTAACTTCTTCATAACTGTTCAAAGTATTCTGAGTGCGAGGGAACTGGGTCCCCTTGGGTTTCGGTGTTTTGCTCCAGGCTGGTCACATCGCCGAGGAGACTACGCGCCGAGCTCTCCCCGCTGCCAAGACAGCACGTCCACCTACTGTGCTGCCTCTCCCAGCTTTAATTAAAGGCACATATGTTCTTGTTTTGCTTTTGCCCCTTCTGTCTGATCTCATCATTCCCATATTTAGATGATATTTATTACTTTGAAATGTCCTTAGGAAGGCGTAACCTTAGAATACTCTCCTACAAGCTTTGAACTCAGACACATATATTTGCATTCCAGCCCTCTTGGGGAAGGTGTTTGTGATTTCTGGTGCACACTTCTGAAGCACAGAGAACAATATTGATAGGTACTGGGCAGAGAGAGGGGCTTTGCTGATAAGGGGGAGTCCTGCTGAGGTGACATTCTGTCTGCTTTCTCCTTCTCCATCTTGTTCCATTACTGGTGAAGCAGGAGTGAGATTTTCATTGTTTAACTGAAGAAAGAATCCTTTGTACTAAACCAAAAAAAGGAAAACAAAAAAACCTCAGCCCCTTCTTCCTTCCCTTTAGTTTAATAGACTCTTTGAACGCAGATTGTCATCCTACAAGGTCAGAAAAAGCCCCAAGCTGTACCCCCGAGACCAAGACAGGAGGGAGGCACAAGGGGGAACAGCAATTGATTCCTTTCTATGACCTAGAGGATAAAATGAGTCCAGAGGGGAGAAGTAAAAAGGCTACAGTGTCCTTGGGTCCAAGGTGGAATAAAAGATCTCTGAGTGCCCTGCTTCACAAATAGGATATTTTGATGCCTACTTGGTTTCTGTATCTCAATGAATATGAAATATAAAAGATAAAGAGCCAACAAATCCTAATACTAATTACAAGTGTTTCCTTTTAAGAAAAGTTATGCAAAGTGTGAAACACTAAGTTTGGTGCACAATTGGTATTCAAGAAATTATAAAATATACATTTCTTTACAATTATTGCTTGTGTTTAATTTTCCCACTAATATTAGTGCAATTTTTGATAGAAATTGCAAGAAGATAGAATATATTGCAACAAAGTATATGCAGCATTGACTAGTTCAACACTTGCCATGTGTATTCCTGTTCAGATATTATTTCCCAAACCTTTTCTTTTTTCTTGTGTTGGGTGAGACAAGCTGGCTATGAATGCTTCAGCTACCTTAGGATAAGTTAAATCTGGCAAGTACCACAGTAATTCAGATATACAGATGTCTACATGTAACTCTTGAATCTGGAATTGTAATTGAAGATGGAATTCTGCTTTCTCTTTCTACATTTGGTTTGCCAATTAATGAAGTTAAGTCAAGCTAGCTTTGAGAAATTGGAAAATTTCTAGAAGCTTCCTGGAATATCTCATGGACTTAAAAAAAAAAAAAGTTGAGGAACCAGTCCTCAAAAAAGCAGAGGCTCTAGAAACAATGACTGAAGGAATAAGTAGATATTGATTTCAAACTTTGCCACTGTCCTTTCCTACTCAGCCAAAATCTCTTTTGTGAATTATATTATCAGAACTTGGATTATATGTCTAGAAGGAAGTTGTAGACATTATTCACTTAATTCTAAAGTTTTGGCAGGCACCTCAAAAGTTATGTCTTTAAAAAGAAAGAGATTACTTTTTAATAAAACAATTATAAAGAGAGAAAATTACTGAAGAATTCTTCGTTGTTCAATTTGCCTTTTAGGAAGAGAATAGTGGCAAATTCCTCTGAATGCTTAGATTAAAAAACAAAAAGCAAAACCCCCCAAACTTCTTCTGATTATGTGGTTGCTCTTTCTATTTGACAATAAGAGTAATGTATCACACTTGTGCTTATCAGCAATAATTTATAGAGACAAACATTTCTTTTGGTTCACAGCTTTCTTTTAAGAACGGTTGGTTCAGCTGCTTGTGAACCATTGGTGAGACAGTACCTCAGGGCAAGGAGCACACGGTAGAGGAAACCTGCTCACCTCGTGGCTGGGAATCAAGAGCAAGGGAAGAGCGCAGGCCTCACACTTCCTTCCAGGGCGCAATTCCAGTCATCTCAGCCACCAGAAGATCTCGCAGTAGGTCTCACCTCTGGAACTTTCCACTAGCTGCCTTTAGTAGGATGGGCTAGGTGCCAATGCTTCACGTGGGCCCTTGAGGACACTGAAAAAGCAAACTTTGGCAATGTTTCATAAATCTCTTTGCTCTTTCATTCAGAGTTCAGGAGCAAGTCTTATTCTTGCTTTACTGTAGCTTTATTTACCCAGAGTTTTTAATAATTTCATACCATTATCTCTGCTATTTTTTCACTAATGATGGTGATTTGGCTCTTACTGCCCTCATTGTTTAAAGTATCTGGAATATTATTTGAAGAGATGCCATCGAAGCCAATAAATATCACACAAAAGTAAAGTTTTACAGAATTAGTATGCTACAGTTTTATAAAAATGCTAAATTAATATTTATTTACCATTAAGTTTGTTACCTGTAAAGAGTTAAACTTTAACATCAATTCTAGCTCAATTTCATATTGAAAATAAAGAGGTCATACTTTTATGGGTCCCCAATCATTATATTTCTTCAATTCTGTAGTCTTTGCTTTAGGAATATATCCTTTTTGCTTCTGTTAATTAGGCCATTATTAAATCTCACCTGTTATTTTTCATTTAGTTTTGGGTTTTGAAATATAGTGTACTCATCCCCAGAACTGACTGCACAGTTATTCTGATTTAAATTCAATTTCTGGTTTTATGTTTTGTAGCTAAGTTATCTGGGAAATTTACCTAAATTGCTGTTTATGTATTTGTAATAAATATAATTTTAATATTTATTCAATCAAATTGTCATAAATTGAAGTAAAATATTTTATATACAATTCCTAGCATGACATAAATTAGAAGCTAAGTAGACAGTAGTCATTATTATGGTGATGGTATAATTTAATTTTCTCATTTCCAAGTTATTGAAGTTTCAATTATTTTTGTGATTTCTAATTTTTACTGGTCTAGTTATCAATTATTATTGGATAACTTATAATATCTATGTTTTCTTATGCTAGTCCATACTCTGCCTTTTAATTTATTTAGAATTTCTTGCTATATGCTCCAGTGAAGTTCTGTACTTTTCACTTATTATATTTAATAACTTTTCATCATACACTTTTATAATACTTATATGTGTTTATCTTCTCAGGTAAATGTAGATTCCAGAGGAAAAGCATTGTGTCTTCTGTGTTCTCTATGTTATCACCAGCACATAGCATATCCTTGAAGTGTACTGAGATTGGCAAATATTTACTGGTTTAAATTCTATTTCTCTGTAACTTTTTCTATTCTACACCTTGCACACACCTTCCTGATCGCGAGTTTACTTGGATAGTTTTATGCTTTTCTCTGTTCCTACTTCTTCTATTCTCTCTCTGTGTTACAATTGTATTCCTTTGTTCTGGAAATCTTTATTGTTATAAATTTCTGTGTAATTTGGGCTCATGAGAAATTGTTATTTGTGTGTGTATGTATATGTGTGTGTGTTTGTGAGAGAGAGAGAGAGAGAAAGAGAGGGAGGGAGAGATGACTTTCTAATTACCACCAGAAAAGGGTTAATCTTGAAGAAAAAACAAAAAACATTTTCTTGAGCGTTCATTTTTTTGTCACTTTAAATATTGTTCCAAGCAGCAGTCCAAGAGGAAACTCATTCAAGATGATAGGCTGAGTCAGAACTGCTGTCTCAGCACTCTCCCTTCTAACCCTTTATTGCCCACTGAATGATTTATGGTGGCACATTATCATCTTCACTGCCTTTTAATGATAATGATGATGTCCTACAAATTGGGAAGAAAGAAGTTGGCTGCTAATTCCTAGCAGATTATAGGCCCACTAACTGCTGTTATTAGTTCCAGGATGACTGCCAATAACGCAGCATCACTCAAGCGCCATTATGTGCAATCTGCAGAGCTCTAAGAATCACCTGAATCCTCAAACCATTATATTTAGCTTAGTCCAGGGGTGCAATGATGAAAATCACAGCTAGGATTCAGCTAACAGATATCTAAATTGGAAAATAATGACCTTTTTAGTAAAATGCCCTTTTAGAAAATAAGTCAAAGATTTCTAAAACTTAATAAATGGTAGGAAAACAGATGCCATTCCTTTTTTCCCTCTAGTTCATAAGCCATTTCTACATAAACAAGACTACAAGCTTCAAGACAATACCTAATTAACCTCAAACGCTTCATGCTTAATCTTACATGCAGTATGCAGAGATTTCCGTTTATTCCATGGATTGCACCAAACTGTTCAAATGAAGCATCAGTGTGAATGTCAGTGATGTTTATATGTTCATCAGCAACTTCTAGTTAATTTAACTGAAGACTTTTTATTCTACTTTAGACTAATTGACACTAACCCCTTTATTTAGGAAATAAATTCATTAACTCTGAAGAAGGGAAAATATGTGCAAATTAAAAATCCAGGCTCTTTATAAAATATTCTAGGATTTTCTCATGTATAAATTAGTAGTAGAGAAAAGAAAATGATATAAAATTAGATACTTCTAGTTAGGTATTTTCTAGAAAAAAGGCATTGAGAATGTTATCATCTCTGATATTAATATTTATCTTATATATTATTGTCAAAATTGGATAAAAGATCTTCAGAATTTGGAAATTCAGAAGAAGAAAGAAAGGTGAACAAAAAAGAAAAAGGAGGTTTATGGGTTAGGCCTGGAGGCAAATTTTGCAGAGATTTTGAGAGCTCTCATGCATAGCAGCAATAGCGGCATGAAATAGAAATTAATTGGAGACAAAAAAGCCATTTTAAGAAGGACCACCATAGTTTAGAAGCTACATCCCTTGTATTAAAAAAATACAAATAAAGATCTTGTTTAGAATTTCTTTTATTTCTAACCTGTGTCCCTTGCTTGGGATACTACCTTAAGGCTGGACTCTTGAAATTGGTATAAAGTCTTATATGACCATAAATTCTGCTTCTTCTGTCTTCTCAAACATTGGCTTTAAAGGATTCCCAAGAGGAGAAAAAGTGATAGTGTTCACATACTGGCTTTATTTAATAAGATCCCAGGTTAAAGTTCTATTTCACTTTGTCACAATTTTTAAAAAAGTTATTTGAGATTTCTTATTTTTATTATCTATCTGCAAATTAAAGCAATGTCTCACTTAGTTCTGAGCTCTAAGTTATATAATTAAGGTTTTTATGCAAAAAAACCCCTTGCAATATGAAAATGTATTTCATACTATTAAGTTCAATAAGGACAGAAGGTATCAGAGCGATAGATTAACAGAAGATCTTGAATATTGTTGTGTGTGGAAATTGCTACTCCAGAGACAAGGATTCCAACTCTCCTTAGGTTTTCATTCAACTTTTTGCCTTTTGTTGTCTCTTTAACTTTTCTTTTGACTTTTTATTTTTTATCGGTACCAGGGATCAAACTCACGACCACATGCTTGCAAGGCAGGCACTTATGCGGCTGAGCTAAATCCCCAGCACCTTGACTTTTTATAGGAAGTATCTATTCCCATCCCTGTTCCTTGAGGATCATGTATGATAAAGAACATACTGAAAATGAAAGTCAAAATGGAGAACAATTGCATGAAAATTTCGTTCAGTTTCATCAATCTCCAAATGCCTTACTCAATTTTGTATATATATAAAACTGGTGATACTCTTTGTGAAGTAATATGCACACAAGATGAGGACTGCTTTTGAATTATTTCTGTTTATAATGGCCTGTAAGTAGCATAAAAGGCATTTATTAAGAATGATCAGTAATTATAATTGAAATATTAATAGGATCTGAAAATTACTAAAGATAAATTATTTTGTAGAGGAATAAGTTGTTTTAACAAATTGGTAGCTCCAACATTGTGTCCTGAACTGAGAACTGTAAAATCAACTCTGCTACTTCTTATCATCTACACACAGTTTTCTTATTTGGCCTGAGTCTCAGTTTCCTCACCTATTAGCTGACTCATGTCAAAATCTAATCCAGGTGTCACTCGTTCAGAGGACAAATGCATAGTTGCCATGTTTGGGAACAGCAGGAGGAGCAAATGGGAGAGAGGAACCACAATTTTTAACTGAAACAAATAAAAGGTAACCAATTAAAGATTACTAACTGTGGGGTCTCAGAAATAATTGGGATGAGTTTACAGTGTTGTTGGTCATGTGCTGCAGTCTAGAGAATAATTCAGATGGGCAGTGTTTTTGCTAGTAAGTATAGACTGACTGAAGGCTTAACTTGATCAGATCATAACTGACCAAAATTGTGCTTGGTTTTCAAAGCAGAGTCTGATAGTTTACACAGTTTCCTTTAGCTTTCCATATAATGCGATTCTTAAAAAATAAAAACAAATGAGAACAAATCATAATTTAATTGATATTCTTGATTTTGCAAGTTGTTTGAGGATAATATACAGTCAATGTGCATGACAGGTATCAGTGAGAGTTATATGCTTGAAAAAAAGTAAAAGTTTTGGAAATCAAAGTGTTGATGAATTAGTGATTTCTTGACTCAGAAGAAAAGTCTTAAATGATAAAAAAAAAAAACTTCCCAGTGTGGGGATCTTAACTTGGGTCTGGAGATTCAAACGAAAATCTCATCTAAAAATGTCTCCATAAAAACATCCATAATAGACCCAGCAAAAGTAACACATAAACTTAGCTATCGCAGATTGGTGTGTCTAACAGTTTCATTATGTCTGTCGTATATTACATACAAAGTAGGTAATATTATGTCATCATAACATACAGTATAAGACATAACTGAGCTCCTTTTTGATGTGTATCCTTATCCCTCAGTTATCTATTTGTTCATTTTATGAAATAAACTAGTGTTGCCATTGGTTTGGGTCCGCTGAAGACTTTGTGATGAATGGCCTCGAAGTGGAGGGAGTCCACATGAGAAGGCAAGATCACACGGTAAAACGGGATGGGCTTCTTAATAATCCTCTCCTGAAAACTACCTCAGGAGCCCATAAGAACTATCTTAGTCCTTCTGAGATCATGCCTCCAGAGGCTTTACGGCCTCCCACTGAGATCCACCTCTAAAGGCTCCGCCTTCCTTTTCACTGCAGACTAGAGACACAGGGTTCCAACACCTCAAACTTCAGGGGACAAACTCAAACCATACCCAGAACATAGCAACCATTTCAAAAGGCAGAACTAGTCAGTATTATTTATATATATTTAAATAACCCATTATAAATATATTTATATATCTATACATACCTCTGTATGTGTTAAACTATAAGTTGACTCTAATATTCTAATTCAAATCCAATACCACAAGTTTTATTCTAATTTTCTCCTTTTTTCTGAAGGTGAAAAATGTTTTTATTTATTTTTTAATAGTATAGTTACTGTTCTTATTTCTTTCATTTAGCATAATCAAAATATAAGTGAAATAAATCAGACTCATATGTGTAAATATCACATTGTCTCTCTAGCATAAAAAATAATAAAAACTGAAAGAGTAATAAGTTCCAAAATGTATAATAGATATTGTAATAATGAAAGGGAATGAAAGTGCTCTAAAGGTTATAACAAGTGTGCAAGATAGATAACCATACTGCTGTTTTTGTTAGCTTATCAAACAGAATAGTTTGTACTGTCACTGTTTGATTGTCCACTTTGCATGCTTTGACACTGTAACTTGAATAACTACTTCTAACATAATAACATGTACTTTATCAACTAGTGATTTCTTAGTGTTTTTTTTTGACATTCTGTATCATTCCTACCCTTTTGTTTTGTTTTGTTTTCCCTAAATAAAAAAAAAAAGCGTTGGCACTTCTTTATACACTTACCTTATACTGAGATGTCCCCTACTCTGCTTGGCCCTGGCACTCTCTACCAGACATCCTTAGTGCTTCTTCAGCTAATTACACTGTCCTCACCTGATCTGGGCTCTTCACTCCAGGTCACTTGCGAAGCTTCTTTCTTGATACCGTCCTCACACTGCTTAGGACCTGATGCTCAGCACATGATGCCTTGCTACACGGTTACTCTTTTTTCTTATCTCGTGTCTGGGCGATTATTCTGCACAGATTCCATAGTCATCCCTCTTAAATCAGGCATTGCATGGCAGGCTGCTTGACTTCCCTCCTTAGCATCCTTACCAGGCTGCCTTGCTTAGTGTCACCAGTGGGTTTTGCACTAAATCATTCAGGAAGGTCAGTGAAGGGAAGCAAAATATTATGTCTTGGATCTTAAATATCTCCCAAAGTGAAAGCCTTTGATACTATGGGGAGGTGAGTTGACATGGACGATGTGGGAGGAAGTCAGGTCATGGAGATTGTCCCCTCCAAGGGTATATTGGTACCCTGAGCCTTTCCTCTCTTTTAGTTCCCAGGCTCCATTCATATAAGTAGCTTTGCTCTACTGCATTTTTCTCTCCCTGGTGACACTGTACCTGACCTGAGGCTCAAAGAAGCAAGCCAAGTGACACTGCATTGAGCCTATGAAGATGGGAGCCAACACAAATCTTTTCTCTTTTGGAATTTAATGTATATTTTTTTTTCTGTCATAGTGATGGAAATCTGGCATAAGAGAATGAGAAGGAAGGAGAAAGTACAGAAAAAAATTCATTTATTCTACCAGAATTTTGAGATGAAAAAATAGTGATAATCTTTGATTTATGAGTTTTTGGTACTTTGTTTTACAGTTGTTTTTATGGCATTTTTGAGGGAATTGGCATTTTGGGTATACTGTACTATATCTGCTACCCCAAATTAAGGTTTTTAGCTAAATAACTATTGATATAGATAATAGTCTAAATGCATACAAAACATCATAATCAAGAGTTGGACAGGGTATTTTTAGACATCAGTTTTCTTTGAGTTCAATAATTGAATTTCAATCAGTCAAATTCTAGGGTAAAATTGTACCTACTCATTAATCCATGCACAGATTAAGTTCGGTGAGTTGTTATTTTCTGGGTGTGAATTTATGAGGGCCTTGGCTAATGAGAGCTCTGCAGGGATTTTTTTTAGTTCCAGCTTATAGTGCAAACCTGGTCAAATTTTCAGCCTAGTTCAAATTTCTCTGGTAGCTCTAGGGAGGGTCATACTGGTACTAGATGACTTAGGTTTCCTGATCATAGGGAATCCAGCAAGAGTTTTCTCTTTGACTGGCAAGTGCCCAGTTGGACTCTGTCTCCCAGGCATTTGGATCCGAGGCAGTTCCTTGGCTCATCCCTTTTAGGGAATTTAAAATGGGTACCCCAAAGCAGTGATGGTTCATAAGAAAGTAGATCAGAAAATGTTGCTTTTTAGAGAAAAAGAATAAAGCATACATTTAGACAAAAGCAAAAATAAATAAATAAATAACATGAGCATGCAGCTCCACTGAGTTGCTACTTTGTTTCTACTGTGGTTTTTTTTTTTTTTTTTTTTTTGGGTCTCATTGTGTAGTTTAGGTTGCTCTGTAACCACTATGTAACCCAGGTCGGCCTGGAACTCATGGCCTCATGGCAACACCCCTGCCTCAGCTTCTGGAGTGTTTGGATTACAGGCGTGCACCACCATGTCTGGCTATTCCACTGATTTTTAAGTCTTGTTCACTCACTTTTCATGTGTTTTTTTGAGATTTTCTTCCCAACTTCCAAAAACTTTCTCTCTCCGTGCTTAACAGACTGGCTATATATTTCCTTGAAACCAGATAATTCTCACATGAGAACAGTCTTTTAGGCCTAAGCCACACTTAAGAGACAGTTAGGTCCGTCCGCAGCATTGCCTAGAGCAGTGCCGCACTGACTTGGAGAAGTAAGAGACCAGGGCTGCCAGAGTGGGGAGGAATGATGAATTTTCTTCCCTCTCCTTCCGTGTTTGACAATGTAATATTTTGTTTCTCTAAAGATGAATGTTTTAATAATAATATGTAACTTTTAAATTCTCTTGTTTTAGACACTTTTGTAAATATTCAAGTCTCTTCTATTTACATTTCCACAATTAAAAGTTTTAATGAAAATGTCTCACGAAACTTCTTGTGACACATTGATTTAATATATTAATGGCTTATAGAATTCTTGGATCCTGCACTTGACTGTGCGTGTAACACGTGCATATTAAAAGGAAATAAACCCAATGGTAAAGCTGTATTTTCAGCTCTGTTTCTTTCTGCATTTAACATCCAGGATTGCCACAACACTATAAGCCTGAACTGTCATTCTTTTGATTCAATTCCATGAGCACATTTTCTTAGTAATAATGGAACAATAATTACTTGTCAGATTTTACATTTCACCAGTACGACAGACATTTGGTAACTATATGTATCTCAACAGTATTGGAAGCATGGTCATCTTTTTGGTTGTATATGTTATTTTAACTCTTTAGATAATTATGGTAAAGTACTACATTGTGAACAAAATAAGACAGGAATCATACTAATAGCAACAAAAATGGTATACTGTGGAGCGTGAGATCTGCCATTTCCATTTCAATCAATCACAGCTCTGGCGGTATGCTGAGCTTGTCGTTTAGAAAAGACTAAACCAAGTTTAAAAAATAATTTTCAGATATTATGTAGCAGGAAGAATATGCTCCTGAGAGTGATGCTGTCTGGATGTTTGTGAATTTAGAGAAGGAAATACTGGAGGCCCTAGCAGACAGTTTGTAGAGCAATGATAGCACAGTAGAACACCTGCATGCTTTTTCTATTTTTACTAACAAAGAGAACTAAGTAAGGGCAGAAGCGGTCTTATTTTGGGAGATGGAGAATTAGAACAGAAGAATATTGTGGAGCAATAATATTTTATTCCATATATTTCCCCTCTTCTTTTGGAGACAAAAGATAGATGTGGGTTTATCTTTTATAAGTTTGGAATTATATCTAAAATAACAAGCTTGATATAATGTTTATTATTTACTAACATTTTCTATCAGGAGATATAGGTGCATTTAAAACTTTTAGACCATACTGTAAATTCTAGAAAGATGATGTCGCTTGTGGAAGGGGGGACAGAAAACTTTTCTTTCCTCTTCTTTCTGCTTCATTCTCTACAATTACTCTTGGCAAGGGAATGGATCCTACCCATCTTTGTGTATCTCTTTGTGCGGGGCTACAGTTGGTGGGCGAGAGTCTGTAGGCTGAGAGTCCATTGTAGGAGAGAGTTAACAGCCATCTCCTTATGTTGCAGTGAGTGACTGCAGGCGGCAGAGAGGATGGGAAAGATTATTTGGAGATGCGACTTAGCTCGGTCACCAAGAATTCTAGAGGGGCCGTTCTAACCCAGGGGAGCACAGCCATTAGGGAGACTCTGTAGAGAAGAAAAGGCCACCAAGCTGAGAACACTCCAGCTTTTATTTAGAGTATCAGTGTAAGAGAAAAAGGCAGGAGAAAAACCAGCGGAGGCAAAGGGGCTATTTTAAGGCTAAGAAGTTTTTTCTTGGGGAAGGAGGAGGACAATAGCCAAACACAACACGCTTCAATAATCTAAAGTTTTTGTTGTTTAATCATTTGCTTCTCATACAGCCTGCGTGTTTCTGTCCCGCAGTTCAACCACCCGCTCCTGGCCAAGTCTCTTCCATCTTTGTTTTTTATTAATAAGTATTTGCCGTCCATCCATCCATACATAATGATCACATCCATCATGGGGGATTTATACCTGTGGATAATATATTTAATATTTCTTTTGTCCCATTCTCCTCCCCTCCCTTCAACCCTCCTTTCCCTCCCATTTTACAACAGCTTTGTTTCCATTTTTCTCTCCCATTCTCTTTTTCTTGTCAGTCTTTCTTTCCTTCCCTTTCACCCTCCCCCTTCTTTTTCCCCATTTGAACATATTTTAGACCATTATCTTATGTGAAATAAATCAGACACACAAATTTAAATATCATGGTGTTTCTCCCGTGTGAGAAACTCAGAAGGTAAATAAGGAACAAAATGGAGGATGGATATTGGGTAGTCAGAAAAACATGTTCAAGCAGCATCCTCTTTGGAAGAATACAGATATGAGTTGACTGCTAAGAGTGAGTAGAGAATGGAAATGACACTTGAGCCCCTTAGATTGATCCCTACAATCTGGAGCCACCTGGGACGGGTCTGATATATTTAAACTAATAGGTTTCCTGGCTACCTAAATGAATTTCTACCATCGATGTGACTTGTCTCCCAAGGCCTCATGCTTTGGATGTCTGATCTCCAGTGTGGCAATGTTAAACAGTGGCGGGACCTCTAAGAAGAGGAGCCTAGAGGGATGTTCATTGAAGAACTTGCCAAGGAAAGAGTAGAGTTAATTTATGCGAGAAAGCTGATATAAAAAGTGAAATCCTGATGCCTGAATGATGCTCTGATTTCCACTCTAACCACTTCCTCTCATTTGTGTTCCCACTATAGCAAGATCATTGTCCATAACACTTTCCCAGGAGCTGATTTGACCAGCATCATCTCCTTGAAACTCCAGAATTATGGGCTAAATAAACTTCATTTCTTTGCAAGTTATTTAGCCTGAGGTTATTTCAATATAGCAATGGAAAACCTAATACACTGGAAAAGCTAGTACACTGATCCTATAGGTAAGACACCCCAAGTCAGCAGAGACAGACATGGAATACACCCTACTCATCAAGAATGTGAGGCACATAGCACACTTTGATCTACCTTCCCTTATCAACACAAGTAAGAAATGAGAACAAATAAATCTTTCTACTTCAACCTACCCACAACTCTGATTATGATTCACTGCAGATAGTTGTAATTTTATCCTGATTAAGAACACAAAAATGCCTATAAATTTATTGGGACTGACATATTATTAACTGCAAACTTTAATATGATATGTACTGGGGGCATAGGGGATCTGTGTCAAAAGAATGACATTATGTATCATGAGAAATAAAGCTTGTATATGTTTGTGCATGGCTGAGTTGACACTTTCAGTTTTAACTGTGACATTAGCTTTGGGTGTGAAACTCCAAGATAAAAGTGTTCTTTGCTAATCTAGAGCAAAACATGCTACTCAGGCTAAAAGCCTAAAAGGTTTTCGTGTCTGCCCCAGCCCAAACCTGCTGTTTATCTATGGCCAACCTACCAGGAGGACAAGAACCAGCAGAGAGCACACCTAACATGAAGAAGAAATTCTATTAGCTGACCTTTCCATTTACTGAAAAATTTCTGTTTCTTAAAATCTGAGTATTTTTTCCTCTTAAAGAAGAATTAAGATAGAAAAAAGAATATTTTCCTTGTGTAAGTGCTTAAAAAGAAACCATTACATAAAAATAGAACTGCTTAAATCTCAGTTATCATGTTAAGGATAACTTCTATGTCCTTGTAAACATGAATGCAATGAGTACAATTTCTTAAAGGTCCAGAGCATGAATATCAGGCCTTGATGGCCATGACGTTGCTATTCTGACTAAGCAATTCTCCCTTTTACAGTAAAAGCAGAAATAAACACTGGCTAAACTAATGAACATTATTGCGTTTCAAGAAACTTTTAAGTGTGTACAATGGGCTTTTGTCCCCCAGACATGCTTCTGTATTCTACATAATTTGTAACTATTTCCCCAAATAGCTACAATAAGTATGCATTATTTCCCTAAATACACTGCTGTGGTTTGAATACTTTGCACCTTCCAAAATTCATGTTTTGGAAAGCTGATTCCCAGTGCAACGTTGTTGGAAAGATAGAGACTTTGTGAAGGTGTTGATGTCATGATGTGTCCGCCCTCATGAAGGAGTTAACATCTGTGGAAGAAAGGCTCACTGGCATGCGTTTGTTTGCTCCTACTGTCTCATTTAACCATGTGAGGACATGGCAAGAAGGCCTTCCCTAGATACCAGCTCCTTGTTCTTAGATTTAGCAGCCTCCAGGTGAATAAGGAATAAATTTCTGTTCATTGCTGTTATTCTATTGCAGCTGTATGAAACAAATTACACACACACACACACACACACACACTACACAGTTTTTTTGCAAATTCAAATTACTTTGATTTATATTTATTTTTTATCTTTGGTAACACAGAGTATTTCTTCCTAGTTGTCCCAAGGGAGACCACTGGTGATCTGAATTATCCTTAGTAGAAATCTTGGTAATTATTTGTCTAGGCAATTTGTTGTAGTTGTTTGGCTAAAGAGGAGAAATTTCCCCTTTTGGGTTTAGTTCTGAAAGATTTTATTTTCTTCTCTGCATAACTCAAAAGGAGCATGCAAGCAACCTTTGAAAGACTACCCCAATTATATTGTGCTAGGAGCATCTGCGGAGTTGGTCTGGAAGCTCAGGCCAAGGAATCCACAGCTGTGAAGCTCTGCTCCTGCTCCTGGCACAGATGTCAAAGCAGATGGAAGGGCAGGGATCACCCGCAGAAAGGCTGCAGATCGGCGGCGAGTGGAAAGTGAAAAGCAGCACGGACTTGCTGAAATGGCCCCACATACGGTCCGCGCTCCCAGCAGCAGCGGAGGGTGCGTACGCCCCACTCCGCCACAGAGGAAAACATCATGCATGTCGTGAGTGCGGGAGTCCTCAAAGCCTTTGAAGCTGTAAGCCTCTTTTCCGACAGGCACCCCTTCAATACCCTTATTTGGGAATTGATCAGACGCTGTCTTTGTTTCAAATATTAGGCAAACATTTTTGTTAAAGGTGCATGCCCAAATACAACGTTCATCTGAATAGCAAGAAAGAAAGGATAAATTTAGGCCACTAATCTTTAAAAGAAAATGTTAAATATGCCATCTCTGGAGAACAATAATGCTTTGCATGTTTCTATGTGAAATTTACCTCGGGACTCCGTGTGATAAAACAGCTGTGTAAGTGGGCCACAGGGTGGTAAAAGGTTGACAGGATGATTATGCTTAAGGGGCCACTGTTATGTGCATCCTTTGGACAGTAGTTTGGAAGAGCTTCGGAGACACTAATTAATTCTGCCCCGCAGAGAGTGGAAGTGGGGAGCTAGCAGCCCAGTGGGAGGTTGAGCTGGAGAGGTCTGTCTAAGGTCAGAGGACTAGGAAAGCCCTTCAGGGTCTGTCTAAGTAGGTCCTGTAGGAAAAAAGCTCTTTAATCTTACTTAAGATTACAAAGTATTCGGCCACATGCGAAACATTTCATCTTGTGCAATTTGCAACTGTTCTTATCATTTGAATAAAGTAATAGGATAAATCAAGCAGTTCACAAAGACCAGTAGATTCTCACCTTTTAAAATTCTGATTATAGACTAAAAATAAAACTCTCAGGCTCCTGTAATCACGGAATCTTTATCTGAATACAATTAGATTTCCCTGTTGTGTTCGATTTAACATCCATGATAGGAATCTTTGGATGTTTTTTCCCTAAAATTCCAGAACAGTGATAGTCCTGATTCCCAAGAGAAGTAGTGGAGGCTAATTTTCTGTGGAAATAGTGCCAATTACACGCCAAACTGACCAAATAGCACTTAAATACAGGAATCAACAGAGCTTTGTGTGAGGTTTTTCTTTTTCTTTTTTAATTGAAAAATTTATACTAGATTTCAAAACACATTTCAGATATAATTAAATTAATAGCTCTATGCACTTTTTTTAATAACCATTAAGACTGCCAGTATTCATTATTTACTTTATCCTAAATACTCTCTATAAATTATCTGATTTATTTCACTTTTAACTATTACAAATAGATATGATAATATGTGATATTTATGTACAAAATACTTATGTAATTAAATTATAGTATTGGAATATATTGCAAAGTGTTTGGCATAAAGCTATGTTGGATATAAGAAGTATATAATTATAGCAAATGTACTGTTACTTTATAGAGTAAAATTTTATGATAAAAGAGAATTGTTAATACTGAAGATTTTATGTCTTATCTATTTATACTTTTCAATCAGTTACATAATTAGAGGTAGAGGAGAAAAGAAAGTTAAGAATGGAAGGAGGTATTAAAGATGACGATAAGGAGGGAAGAATTTAGTACAAAATTAGAATTTCATAGGGATGAATGAAGTGTATCTATTACAACATAATTTATAGAAAAATAAAAAGGACTTATATCTTTAATATGTACTTCAAGTTAATCTTTATAAATAAACTTCTATTGTAGAAAGTTTAACTCATTAATAGTATCCTGTCTCCAAAAATTTTTTAAAAAGCTAATATTTCATCTGGAATTTAAGTAAGCTGACTGGGGTTTGGGTTTCATCTATCTTTTCCATAATACAATGTTCTAAAATCAGTATAGTCTAATGAATCAAATTTTGGTGGGAAAATTTACACATGCTAATTCAGTCTTGCTATGAATTTGGAGTAGCCTGTTAAGTATATTTACTTATTTTATTTGTAAATTGGAAGGTATGTCAATAATATCTTTTTAAAATGTTTTATAGTAACATGGTTAGAACACTAATAATAATAACAACGTTAAAAACAACCACAAAAATGCTCTTAAATAAACTATGTCCAGGGCCATTTTAATACCTTTTAGAAGTTATTTTTACTCTTGAGGTTTCAAGAAAATTCACAGTTTTTAAAATATAGTAATTTGTTAGATATAGTTTACTTTGTCAATGTTATATTAATCATAATTTTTGAATGCCAGAAAAGTGCATCTGACATAAGAGGAAACAAACAAATGAGAATAGAACTATAATAATCCCTGTGGTTGGCTCCCACACTGTTTTTTCTTTTCCATCACCCTCTGTCTCCTTTGAGGTCTGTCTAGATTAAATGGTAGAACATGTGAACTAGATTAAGCCATTTTTTTTTCATTTCAGATTTTTCATGAAAATTATGCCACTCAAATAATCTTTCTCCTTCTGGTATGGTCTGGTACAAACATGGGAAGATTTGAATTGCTTCCAATATATGGGAAGTCAACCAGGTAATGAACCTGACATACAGAAGAATGAAACCCAGAATGAAAGATCTGAAGCCCTGATAAAATATGATTCAAGTTTATTCTTCCATTAGACCTTTAAAAGTACAAGAAATAAGCTTGCTTCGAAGTAAGATCTATCTGAAAGTGAGATGAAAATGCAGCGTTTTAATGACTGTCTTTTTGATCCTGAATTTCACTTTGAATGAGAGGTTATTTAGAGTTTAGCGACTTGGAAGATCAAAATCTCTAGTCCAAATTAACATTAGCACTAGCAGTTATGGAGAGATGGAAGACAAAGGAAAATATAAGACTGATGCCCTATTAAAGTCTATTAGAAGGAATTTCTTTAAAATCTTCTTTGCTTGAAGAAAACCACTGTCATCAAAGAGATTAATCCGCAATTCAATTTGAGAGTGAGAAGAAACTGAACCATCTATCCTATGATTTAAAATTGCTTTCAGATGAATTTCTGATGGGACCATGCTGAAATAATGGGTTTTTAAATTTTATTTTACAGAGAATAAAACAAAAAAGGACAGAACAAAGCAGATCAGAATAGAACAATGTAAGCAACACAGCACTTCACAACAAGACAATTGGATATTAACAGTAGCTATCATAATGTCTCTTTATTTGAAATAGTTGAGCATAGCTTCACACACAATAATATCAAACATAACAAAATAGAATAAAAGCATTCAAGAGAATGAAAGTATTACAAGGCATTTTGAAGCAAGTAACAGAAAATGACCAATGGCTACTATAATATCTCATTTTCCATAAAAATTTGTTTATATTTTCATACATATTAAAATCCAATAAGACACAACATGATAGAACCAATGGAAATAGAAGAACAAAAGTATGGTAGAACTTCAAAGCAAGATGATATTAAATCAGCAATGGCTGCTGTAATGTCTTGTTTTCATCAAAGTAACTGTTCAAACGATCACACATAATAAGATCAAACAAAACAGAATAAAACCATTCCAACCAGTGAATGAAAACATTATAAGACTTCAAAGCAATATAATGGGGAACCATGATTACCATAAAATCTTATGTACTCATCATTTCTTACACTAGGGAGATTATACAGTATTTATACATGTGGGTTTGATTTATTTTGTTTATGAGTATGGTCTCAAGTTGCATCCATTTATTTAGAACTATCTCAATGTGCTAATTCTTTATAGCTGAGTAGTACTTCATTCTATAAAAGTACCACAATTTTTTTATCCATTCCTCCATTGATGGGCGCTTTGGTTTTTGCCAAGACCTGGCTATTAAAATTGTGCTGGTATAAGCATGGGTGCACATATATCACTGTGTTATGATGTTTTTAGTTCTTCTGGGAATATGCCCAAAAGTAGAATAGCTGGGTCAAATGGGACTTCCAATCCCAGCTTTTTGAGGAATCTCCAGACTGACCTCCACAGTGGTTGTTCCAGTCTACACTCCCACCAACAGTGCACAAGAGTTACTTTTTCCCCAAAGCCTCTCCAGCATTTGTTGTTGGTAGTTTTCTTGATCCTGGTCATTCTTTCTGGAGTGAGATGGAATCTCAGTGTGGTTTTAATTTGCATTTTTCTAATGACTAATGATGATGAGCATTTTTTCATGTATTTATTTGCCATTAGTATTTCTTCATCTGAGAACTGTGTATTCATCTCAGATGCCCAGTTTTGGATTGGGTCTTTGAATTTTGGGGGTCTGATTTTTTTAAAATTCTTTGTAAGTTCTAGACAGAAGTTGTTTGTCTGAGGGACAGTTCACTGGGATTTTTTTCCCTGTTTGTGGGTTTTCATTTCACTATGCTGGAGATTTCTTTCAACATGCAGAAACTCTTTAATAAGATGTGATCCCAGTTATTGATTCTAGGATATATTTCCCGTGCAGTTTGGTTCTTGTTCATGAATTCTCTACCTACCCCAACGTCTTGAAGATTTTTACCTACTTTGTCTTCCAACAGATTTAGTGTTTATGTTTTAATATTTAGATCTTTGATCCCTGTAGATTTAGTACATGGTGATAGACAAGGGTCTAGTTTTAGTTTTCAGCATATGGGTAGCCAGTTTTTCCAGAACCATTTATTAGAGACTATTGTTCTTCCAGTGAACATGTTTGGACCCTTTATCAAAGACAAGATGGTTGAGTGTGCTTGTAGTTGTGGTTTTACCCTCTAGTCTATTCCATTGATCTTCATGTCTGTTTTTATTCCAGTACCATGTTGATTTTATTGCAGAAGCTTTGTAGTATAACTGAAAGTCAGGAATCTTGATGCCTCCTGCCTTGTCTTTGCCACTGAGAATTGCCTTTGCTATTCGAGGTCTTTTCTGGTTCTAGATGAATTTTAGGAGTGATTTCTCTAGATCTATGAGGTATGTTGGCAGTATTTTCATTGGGATTTCATTGAATCTATAAAACAATTTTGGGAGAATGGCAGTTTTCACAGTATTTATTCTTCCTATTCATGAACAAGGGATGTCATTCCATTTTCTGAGGTCCTCTTCAATTTCTTTTTCAGGGTATTATAATTTTCCCTGTATAACTATTACTTCTTTCATTAGATTAATTCCTAAATATTTCATTTTTTTGGATGCTAATGTGAAGAGTGTGGCTTCTCTTATTTTTCTCTTGGTGATTTTATTGTTAGTCTATAGGAATGTTATTGATTTTTGAGTGTTAACTTTGTATCCAGCTACATTGCTGAATTTATTTATTATATCTAGGAGTCTTTCAATGGAGTTTTGTGTGGCTTCTATGTAGAGTATCATGTCATCTGTAAATAATGATAGTTTAACTTCCTCTTTTCCTGTCTTTACTCCTTTTATTTCTCTCTCCTGTCTAGTTGCCATGGCTAGTATTTCCAGTATATGTTGAATAGGAGCAGTGATAAGGGACATCCTTGTCTTGTGCCTGATTTTAAGGTAAAGCCTTTCAGTTTTTGGCCATTTAATATGATGCTGGCTGTTGGTTTGTCGTAGATAGCCTTTATGATATTTAGGTAAAGACCTTCTATTCCAATTAAGGTTCTTATCATAAATGAGTGTTGGATCTTATCACAAGCTGTTTTTGCATCTATAGAAATGATCATGTGATTTTTACTTTTCACTCTATTGATATGGTGGATTACATTTATTGATTTACATATGTTGAACCATCTCTGCATGCCTGGGATGAAATCTGCTTTGTCATGGTGTATAATCTTCTTGATGATATGCTGCATCCTGTTTGCCAATATTTTATTGAGAATTTTTGCATCTATATTCATTAGGGAGATTGGCCTGTAGTTCTCTTTTTTAGTTGTGTCTTTCTCAGGTTTTTATACTACAGTAATATCTGCTTCCAGGAATGACTTAGGGAGAATTGCTTCCCTTTCAATTTTATTGAAGAGTTTAAGGAGTGTCAGCATTAAGTATTATTTGTATTTCTTGTAGAATTCTGCAGTGAATCCATCTGGGCCTGGGCTCTTTTTGTTGGTAAGGAGTTAACTACATTTTCAATTCATTAATAGAAATTGGGTTATTCAGCAGTTTAACATCTTCTTGGTCCAGCTTTGGTGGTTCATATGTTTCTAAGAATCTGTCCATTTCTTCTGTGTTATTGAGACTGTGAGAGTAGAGGTTTTCGAAATAGGTGTTGATGATCAAGGTTGGTAGTGATTTCACCTTTTTCATTCTGTATTGCATGAATTTGATTCTTTTCTTTCCTTTTTAAAATTAGGTTGGCTAGGGGCTTATCAATTTTATTTATTCTTTTGAAGAACCAACTCTTTGATTCATTGATTTTTTGTATTTTTTTCTTAGTCTCTATTGCATTAATGTCTGTTCTGATCCTTATAATTTCCTGCCTTCTTTTGGCTTTGGGATTGGCTTTCTCTTTTTTTTTAGCTTTTTGAGGTGTAGTATGAGGTTGTTTATTTGTGTTTTTTCTGTTTTCCTAATGTGGGAACTCAGTGTTATAAGTTTTCCTCTGAGTACTGCTTTCATTACATCCCATAGATTCCGGTAAGTTGTATTTGTATTTTTGTTTGCTTGTAGATATGGTTTAATTTCTTCTTTAATTTCCTTTGTGACCCATTGATTGCTCAAGAGTGTATTATTCAATTTCCATGTGTTTGTGTGGTTTTGGCAGTTTTTTTATCATTAATTTCCAGTTTCATGGTGCAATGATCCAATACCATGCATGGGATAATTTCAATTCTTTTGCATTTACTTAAATATGTTCTGTGGGCTAGTATATGGTCTATTTTAGAGAATGTTCCATGTACTGCTAAGAAGAATGTGTATTCTTATGTTGTTGGATGGGACACTGTGTAAATGCCCATCAAGTCCATTTGTTCACAGGTGTGATTCAGTTCTGTTATTTTTTTGCTGATTTTCTGTCTAGTTGATCTGTAACTTTGTGTCAATGTTGTGTTAAGGTCTCCTATTATAATTGTGTTATTGCCTACTTGATTTTTCACTTCTGTTAATGATTGCTTTGTGTAGCTGGGTGCTCTGGAATTTGGTGCATATATATTTAAGATTGTTATCTCTTCCTCTTGAAGTTTCCCCCTAACTAGTATGTAGTGACTTTCTTTAACTATTTGGATTATTCTTTGTTTGGTGTTCACATTTTCTGCAAACAAAATAACTACCCCTGCTTTTTTTTGAGTTCTGGTTGCATGAAGTATTGTTTTCCATCCTTGGACTTTTAGTCTATAAGTTTCCTTTTGGGTTAGATGATTTTCTTGTAGACAGCATATAGTTAGATGTTGTTTCTTGATCCATTCTGCCAGTATGTTTCTTTTAATTGGTGAATTGAGGCCATTTACATTAATGGTTATAACTGTTATATATTGGTTTATTATTGACTTGTTATCTTTCTGCTGTTGTATCTTTGCCTTTCCATTCTGTTTAACTGTCTTGCTTAGTGGTTTTTTTCCTATGTGTATCTAGAATGTCTTTCAGTATTCTTTGTAGGGTGGGTTTGGTGATCATAAAGTTCTTCATCTGTTCTTTGCCATGGAAGTATCTTATTTCTCCATCCATTCTGAAGGACAGTTTTGCAGGGTACATCAGTTTGGGTTGGAAGTCATTTTCCTTTAGGATCTGCAATACTTCACTCCATGCTCTTCTTAACTTTATTGTTTGCTTTGAGAAGTCTGCTGTGATTTTGATAGGTTTTCTTTTATAGGTGATCTGTCTTTTCTCTGTAACAGCTTTTAATATTGTGTTCTTATGTTGGATTTCTGGGATGGTGATTATTATATGTCTGGGTATAGTTTTATTTTGGTTAAGACTATTTCGATTTCTATATCCTTCACTAATCTGTATGTCAGTTTCCATTCTCATGTTTGGGAAGTTTTCAGCTATTACTTCTGTAAATAGCCTCTTGATATCATTTGTGTTATCCCCTGCTTTTTCATTTATCCCTATTAATCTTATATTGTTTTTCTTTGCATCATCTTGCAGCTGTTGAATTGTTATTTCCTGATTCCTTGTTATTTTTAGAAGATCTTTCCTTTCCTGTTCACTAGCCTCAATCTTATCTTTGAGGTTTGAAATTCTATCTTCACTTTCATTGAGGCATTTTTGGCAACTTTCAATAGAATTTTTGATTTCCTTTGTATCTCTTTGAATCTTCTTCATGCATTCTATTTGTTTCTTATACTGTTCATTCAGGGATTCTATCTTTTTGCTTTGTTCCTCTAATCTTTTGTGTGTATCTTTTTTAGATGTGTTCAATATTCCTTTCCGTACTTTTATCATTTCCTCTTTTACCTGGGAGATTATTTGTGATTTGAGTTCCTTCATAACCTTCCATACTTGCTTCTTTATTTCAGTTGATATCATTTCAGGTATTTCAGGTGTATGACTAGTATTTTCTTCTATGTATATGGCTCCCAGGCTTTCTTGGGATTGTCTAAAGGTTTGAGATTGCATTTTGGTCTTTCATTTTGTCATTTTCCTTTATTTCCGTGTTTCAAGTGATGTTCCAAAGCTTTCCCTGGGCATGTTGGGAATCACCTCCTGTGCCCTTGGCTCCTGGGACTCACAAGGCCTTGGCTCCCCTCACAGCATGGGCCTGGCTCCCCTGGTTGAATGAAGGTTGCTGGGCATGGTCCAGTCAAGTCTGCGAAATCTTTCAAGCAAGCACAGTGTCCTAGAGGGCTGGGTAGGCACCCAGCTTCCCAGAGTGATGGTTCTAAACTCTCCCCAGGCCAGCTCCGGTGAGCTGAAACTCACCTCACGGCAGCTCGGGCCTGGCTTCCCTCCTGAAATAATGGTTACTTCTCTAGTGTCCTGATGTAAACAACTTTTTTTTGAAAAAAGATTTATTAGTGCATGTTTGTGGTACATGTTTACATTCTTTGTGGGGAATGGGCACATGTACATAACCCATCACTTCCTTTTTCACCCCCTTTTCCTCTTTTCCCTTCCCCATTCCTTTCATCTGTTGATTCCTTTCACCTTTCAGAAAGCTTGGTCTCCATTTCCTATTATCTGTCTTTTATTTGTTCTTTATTTATACTTTGAATTTCTTTCATGAAATACACTATGTGCTATTTAAACTTGTGTGCCTGATTTATATTAATTAACATTCTAGTCTCAAGGTACATCCATTTTCCTATATATGATGAAAGTTTATTCTTCTTTATTGAGGTATAATACTCCAGTGTATGCAAATATTGAATTTTGTTTACTACTCATTGATAATGGACATATAAGTCATTTCCAAAATTTAGCTATTTTGCTGCTATAAACATGGGGATTTCACTGTAATAATGAAGCCTATAACTCTTTCAGTGAGGTATCTGGAACAAGAATAGCTGTGTCAAATGGAATTTCTAGTTTCTGTTTTGTGAGTGATAGAATAATGGTAGTCCTCATGATTTCCCAAAATTTTAACCTAGTCACAGTTTGTGAACTACAAGGAGGCAGACAAATATATTTTAGTGTTCTAACTAAATCAAGAAGGTAAGTTTCTGAGTTTTAGGCTTTTGGAACAGCAATATTTGGTGTAGGTAAGTTCTAAAGAGGAAAGTGGTACACAGAGAAAGCTCCAAAAACTGTCATAACATTTGCATCAATTCTTTAAGTGAAATCAAAGTAATATAGAGAGATACAATTTTTATAAAGTATGACAGAAAAGTACTCTGAGGGAATTAGCTGAAGAAATATTGCAGAGGTCCCTCAATGTGTGAAAATATAAGAAATCTGACTAGCTAACATGGTGAAAGCTTGGTATTCTTTTGAAACTTCTTAAAAGCTATGTATTATAAATATAGCAATCCTAGATTCTGGGTCACAGTAAGTCTTCATTATCAAAGTTTAAACAATAAATTTGATCTGACCTCAAGAACAAAAGTCAATAGTTAAAACCCAAAATTTACTTCATAATCAACATGTCATTTATACTGAATATAATATAGTTGTTTTACCTGCATAAAATATGACCAAAGAAGATATTGTTCTAATCAGGAACAATAAACAAGTGAAATAAAAGGTCAGAAATGTTAATATTAGCATAAATTATAATTTTAAATATTGTAAGTACTTACAGAAATAATGGTCATAATAAGTGAACACCTGATTCATCACAGACAAATAAAAACTGCAAAACAGAATTAAAATTATTAAATTTCAAGATATATCATCTGAATTTAAGTATTCAGGATGAATTTAGTAGCAAATTGACATTTCTAAAAATGAGATGAATAAATATAATGAAAGAGGAGGCAAAATGATGCACAGACAGTAAAAGTAACAAAGAAAAACAGACGCCTGCTAATGAACCAAGCCTTGGTGATGTACAAAAAAATAAAAATAAATAAATAAATAAATAAAAACAAAATGACATGCACAACTGGAATTGAAAGACAAATTTGTCAACTGAGAAAATGAGTGTGGTGGCACATGCCTGTAACCCCAGAACTTGGGAGACTGAGGGAAGAGGATTACTGCTAGGTTGAGGTCAGCCTGGGCTACAAAGTGACCTCTAGGCAGCCTGAACTGCATAGTAAAACCCTCACTCATGAAAAGGTAAAAAAATTAAAACATAATAAAGACCTTTCAAATAATAAAAGTTGCAGGAGCTGTTCACTTGCAAAATTTCACAATATTAATTATTGAATAAATTTCCCAGGACGGAAGGAGCGATGATACAGGGAACTTGACTCATATGTGGAAGGAGATTTGCCAGAAATGATAACTAGAGAGGTAAATATTTTTTATGGCACCTTAAGTTTTTGAGAATAGTTAGCTATTTGAATAAAAACTAAGTGCTATGAATTGATAACATGTATAAATAGATAATGACATTACTAAAAGTGGGAAGGGAAAATATGATTTCTTAAAGATTCATTTGTCAGGTCAAGGATTTAGCTCAGCAGCATAAACACCTGCCTGGCAAGTGTGAGGTTTTGAGTTTGATCCCTGGTACCAAAAAAACAAACAAGCAAAAAACCCCCAAAAGATTCACTTATTTTTGTATGTCTTCAAGTTAAGATATTTTCTTTTAATGTCCCTAGTTTTCTATAAATTATATCCAGTGTACCTTCTCTTCTGTTATATTTGTATTTCTAAGGTATTATTTGAAAACACTTAGATCTTCTGTTTCTGTCCTTGTCATATGAATGTTTTCTTCCTTTTTGAATAAGAGTTAAATTATAATAGTCATGTTTATAAATATGTATGTTCATTTTACCCTAAGGACAATTCTGAGATTGTTTAAATTGTTTTATTTCTCCCTCCTGGTTTTTAGTAATAGTTTCCACATGTGTCATTTTTTGAGGCACAGGATAGATGCTGTAATTCTACATTATCGTTTTCTGGCTGATTGATATTTCTTTCAATACTGTTAAAACTTGTTGGGTGTTATAGTTTATCACTTGAATTATTCTAACACCTTTGAGTTTTGCTTTCAAGTTATTTTTCTCAATTTTTAAAATTAGCACATGTATGCAATATGTTAGAAACACACCCATCACGGGGGCATTGGTACATGCACATATTTTACCTTAATTGTTTTAACTGCTCTTTTCCCTTTCCTCCACTTACCTCCTTCCATCCCCAGAACCCCTTCCCTCCATTCAGAGAGCTAACTGTTTGATTCATTGATAATTTGCAATTTTTTGTCTTAATTTCACTAACTTTTACTTTTGTCTTTATGACATTTCTTTTTATTTATTTCATATTTGAATTGGTCTTGTTTTTCTAGGAATTTCGGATACATCATTAGGTTATTTATTTGGAATCATTTTAATCCTTTTGTGTGCATTTGTGACTATTAACCTTCTTCTTAGAAATGCTTTTATTGTGTCCTATAGGTTTTGTATGTCGTGCTTACATTTTCATTTAATTTTAGGAACTTCTAACATTTTTTTCTTGATTTATTCTATGACCTATTGGTTATTCAAAATATAATATTTAATCTCCTTTTTTCTGCTTAGTTTCTGTGGCTTTCTTTGTTGTTGGATTCTAATTTCAATTCACTATGAATCTGATAGCATAAAGGAGGTTGTTCTGGTTATTTTGTTTTCTTAAAAATGCTTTATGGCATACAATATGATCTATTTTGTAAAAAATTCTGTATGATATTGAGAAAAATTTCTATTCTGTTATTTGATGAAATGCTCTGTTCATACCTGTTAAATCCATTTGTTCTATTATATGTTTTGACTCTGTTATTTGTTGATTTTCTTTTCGGTCACGCTAAACTATCTAATTGTGTGAGTGGGGCATTAAAGTCCCTTGCTATTATTTTATTGATGTTAGTCAGTCCTTTTTAAATTCAGTGGTTTTTGTTTTATGAAATTGGGTGTGCTGACATTTTGTGCACAGATAACTCCAGTTATTATCTCTTCTGGCTGGATTATTCTCTTTACTGGGATGTGATGACCACCTTTACCTCTTCAGATTAGTTTGGCTTGGGGTCTGCTGTGTCTGAAAACATGGCAACTACTCCTATTTATTTTCAGATTCTTGCCATCTTATAACTTTGTCTGTCATATTTCCTTTTGCATAAGGTTTATCTCTTGTAGATGATATAGAATTACTGTTTCTTAATCCAATCCACCAGTCTATCTTTTGACTGGGGAGTTGAGACCACTGACATTGAGAGTTATTATTTAAATGTATTTATTGAATCCTGCCGTCACATTACTTTTCTAATATTGATTCTTTATTTTTCCTTTTGTTTAACTACTTTCCCAGTTGGATGTACACTCTTTTTATTTTTTATTTTGGTGTTGATGGATTCCCTGTCTCTGTTTAGTATTCCCTTAAGTATTTTCTGCATGCTAATTTAGTGGTGTTGTATTGCTTTCATATCTCGTTGTCATGGAAAGTCTTTATTTGTCAATTTTGAAGCCTAGTTTTTTGATATAATAGTCTGGGTAGAAAATCGTTTTCTTTTAGAACTTCAAACACTGCTTCAAGTTACCCTGGTATTTAACATTTGTGTAGAGAAATCCACAGTTATTCTGATGGGCATGCCTTGATAGGTTACTTGCTATTTCTCTTCAAAACTTTTAATATCCTCTCCTTTTTTTAAATTATGAAATTATGTTTACTATGAATAATTGAGACACTCTTTTCTGGCCATGGCTATTTAAAGTTATTTATGTCTTTTGTACTCAAATATTGAATACTTGCCCAAAATTTGGAAAATTTTCTGCTGATTTCATCAAATAAAAATTTTACACCATTTATCATCTTCCGGTTTTCCCCGTTTTCTACAATTCTCATGTATTTTTTTAAGTACTTGGATGGAACTCACTGGTGTCTTGTCATGTGCGGTGCCCTTTTCTGTCCATGCCGTGTCCTAGTCCATCCACGCCTTGTGACAATTGCTTTTCCAGGAAAAGGACACCGCATGTGGGAATTGGGCGTGGGGATCTTGAAATGTTTTGTACTGATAATTGTAATTTGTGTAGTTCACATGTGTATGTTTTTATGTAATGCTCAATATGGAGTCGAGGGTGGAGACTCCAGGGGGG
>PVLA01000441.1:473391-558670 GCA_004027455.1 Hydrochoerus hydrochaeris | reverse complement strand
ATCAAGAAGATTATACATCATGACCAAGTGGGGTTCATTCCAGGAATGCAGGGATGGTTTAACATATGCAAATCAATAAATGTAATACACCACATCAACAGAGCCAAAAACAAAAACCACATGGTCATCTCAATAGATGCAGAAAAAGCTTTCGACAAAGTCCAACACATGTTCATGATAAAAACCCTTCAGAAACTCGGAATACATGGTGTCTACCTCAACCTTAGAAAGACCATCTATGACAAACCAACAGCCAACATTATACTAAATGGACAAAAACTGAAAGCTTTCACTTTAAAATCAGAAACAAGACAAGGATGTCCACTCTCACCACTCCTTTTCAACATAGTTCTGGAAACACTAGCCAGGGCAATCAGGCAAAAGAGAGAAATAAAAGGAGTAAGGATAGGAAAGGAAGAAGTTAAATTATCACTATTTGCAGATGACATGATACTCTATATAGAAGACCCAAAAAACTACATTAAAAGACTGCTAGAGGTAATAAACAAGTTCAGTAGTGTAGCTGGATACAAAGTCAATGCTCAAAAATCAATAGCATTCCTGTACACAAACAAAAAACTCACTGAAAGAAATTATGGAAATATCGCTCTTTACAATAACATCTAAAAAAATGAAATACTTAGGAATCAACCTAACTAAAAATATAAAAGACCTATAATGCTGAAAATTATACTATGCTGAAAAAGGAGATTGAAGAGGATATTAGAAAATGGATATTAGAAAAAGGAGATTGAAGAGGATATTAGAAAATTCCTTGCTCTTGGTTAGGAAGAACCAACATTGTGAAAATGGCTATACTCCCAAAACTGTTATACAGATTTAAAGCAATCCCAATCAAAATACCATTGACATACCCCACAGATTTAGAGAAAACTCTCCTAAAATTCATTTGGAAACAGAAGAAACCTAGAATAGCAAAGGCAATTCTAGGCAACAAAAGCAAGGCAGGAGGCATCTCAATTCCTGACTTGAAGCAGTACTATAAACCCACAGTGATCAAATCAGCTTTGTACTGGCAAAGAAATAGACCTGAGGATCAATGGAACAGATTAGAAGATGCAAGCACAACTACAAAGACATTCAGCCACCTGATATTTGACAAAGGGGCTAAATATGTCCACTGGAAGAAGGATAGTCTCTTTAATAAATGGTGTTGGAAAAATTGGCTCTCTACATGCCAAAGACTGAAACTAGATCCATGCCTATCACCCTGCACAAAGCTAAAGTCTAAATGGATCAAAGACCTCAGTATTAAAACAGAAACACTAAATCTACTGGAAGACAATGTAGTTAGAAGTCTTGGAGACATAGGGGTAGGCAGAGAATTCATGAACCAAATGCAAACTGCACAGGAAACACTTCAAAGAATCAACAAATGGGATCTCACATTATTGAAAAGTTTCTGCACTTCAAAGGAAATCACCAACAGAGTGAAAAGAAAACCAACAGAGCGGGAAAAAATGTTAACCAGCAACCCTTCAGACAAAAGACTTGTGTCCAGAATATATGAAGAATTGAAAAGCATCAAGCCCCCCAAATTCAAAGACTCTCTCCAAAAATAGGCATCTGAGATGAACACACAGTTCTCACAGAAAGATATACAAATGGTAAATATACATGAAGAATTGTTCGCCATCACTGGTCATTCAAGAAGTGCAAATTAAAACAGCATTGAGATTCCACCTTACTCCAGAAAGAATAGCTGCCATGAACAAATCAACTGATAACAAATGTTGGCAAGGCTGTGGGGAAAAAGGAACACTACTCCACTGTTGGTGGGAATGTAGACTGGTGCAACCATTATGGAAATCCATATGGAGAATTCTCAGAAGACTAGGATTGGAAGCCCCATTCAATCCAGCTATCCCCCTCCTGGGTATTTTCCCTGAAAAACTGAACAGTTCATACCACAGTGATATATGTGCACCCATGTTCATAGCTGCACAACTTGTGATAGCTAAATCCTGGAAACTACCAAGATGCCCATCAACTGCAGAGTGGATGAAAAAGATGTGGCATTTTTATACAATGGAATATTATTCAGCTATAAAAAAGGATGATCTTGAGGCCTTCATAGGCAAATGGAGACAATTTGAGACTATCCTCATTAGTGAAACAAATAAGAATCATTTTTATAAATATCATATTGTGTCCCAAGTGTAAAAAGTAAATAAGAACTACAAGTGTAATAAAACCAAAATGTGTAATTGCTACTGTAAAAAAGAGAGGAAAAGAAAGCACTATAAGGGATATAACTGCATGTAAGTTTGAGTGTGTAAAATAGATGACCATATTTCTGAATCTTTGTCGGATCTTTGAGCAAAACTGTTTGTAGTCTGGCTGTTTGAATATTTACTATGTACCCTTTAACTTTGTAACTTGAACAACTACATCCAAGATGACAGTACGTAATTTATAAATTACTGAGTTAGTGGGGCTTTTTCTCATTCTCCTTTTTCTTTCTTTCTTTTAGAATTCTGTATTGTTGCTACCCTTTTTTCTGTTTTACTTTCTTTTCTTCTCTTTAAATAAAATTTTAAAAATGTATAATTGCTATTGTAAAAAAAGAGGAATTAGGAAGCACTATAAAAGATATAGCTGCATGTATGTTTAGATGTGTGGGATTGATGACCATATTTCTAGGTTCTTGTTGGATTGTTGAACAGATCTGTTTGCACTCTCACTGCTTGAGTGTCCACTTTGTGTGCTTTAATCCTGTAAGTTGAATAACTATTTCTAAAAGAACAATATGTAATGTATCATCTAGTGATTTCTTACTGTTTATCTTCTTTTCTTGAAATTCTGTAATATTTCTACCTTTTTCCTGTTTTTTTTCCTCTTTAAATAAAAAAAATGAAAAAAAATAAGCAAGCATAATGATGCCCATCAGTTTATCCTTAAATTATCTGTTTGGGCTTACAGTTTATTTAAGCAAGTACAAGATGAAAAGAAAGTGCAATGAAATGCAAATCTTTTACCAGGGTCAACGGGTATCTGGAACAGTGTCAACCTGCAGTCCTTTGATTCCTGGGATGTGGTTATTGATCTGGTTCCATGCTTATGCACTTAGAAAGAGGAGTATCTGAGGCTGAAAGAATACATTTTAAGAAAGGCTTATGTGACAGTACACTCAGGATAGGTCCGGATCTGAACTAGAATAGTCAGTGTTAATGTGTGATCTCCTTTGTGCTTGGCCAAAGCACATCCTATAGTCATTTTCCTAGCTTCTAGGTATGGACATGATAATCCATTTGATGGTTTTGAATAATACTTTGTCCAGGCATCCTTGTGCTTTCTCACTGGACTCAAGAGGAAGGGGCCATGCCAGGCTTTATTGTATAGATATCCTATCAAATGTTTACTAAGCTATTTTGATAACAGTGCACCCAATTTGACACTAGCACAATGATTGAGATCCCATGCCCTGGTTCAAGGATGTGTGAAAGACCTGTGGTCACTAATGGCCACCTTTAATTGGTGACGCCATCTTTTTTTTTTTTGTACCAGGGATTGAACTCACAACGTCATGCCACTAGACAGGCACTTACACTGATGAGCTAAATGGGTGACAGATCTGAATTTCTAAATTACACCAAACTATCCTTGTTGAAATACACATGCATCCTGATTGCTTTCTTTGCATATCATAATTGTGTCAGCCTCACCATCCATGTCATTATTAAAGTTCTTGGGAAGTCATGTGACACAGCACTAATCTATAAGATAGAAGCAAAGTCTGTTAGGAATTCTGGGGACAAATTTTTCACTCTCCTGATGCTCTCCTCTTTCTTCCTTCCTCCCTTAACTTCCTTGGAATACAGTCGGAAAGCCAATCTGATACTTGGTGTTCTAGCAGGTATCCTGTAATCATGAGGCAACATTTCTGAGTATAACTGCTTAAGATGGTGGACCATAAGCACAGAACCCTAGGCCATCTGCCACCAGACTCCTGCTGTATGATTCAGGTAACCCCTGTTCCCATTTAAGCCACATTCATAACTCAACTGCACTCTCAGCTATTGTACTGCTCAGAGACACTGGCTTGGACAAAAGGAATGGTACCAAGTATACCAAGTGTAATGGGGTGTTTTGTTGCTGTTTTTCATCTTGTGAGGCTTATTGTCTATCCTAGACCAAATATGAGTAAGTGCTACTTTTTCTCTGCTAAGCAAAATGTGTAGTGAGGAACTATTGGTCACAGCAATAATGGTACTCCTGATTATTTTACAGTGACTTCCTCTCAATATTCTTATCTCATTAGTGTTCTTTTGCCCTGCGCTAGGTCTGCTGTCATAGAGGTTTTGATAGTGTAGAAATTCTTTCACCAAGGAAATATTAATGTCTTCACTGAATTGTAAGTCAACAAGAAAATTTCATCATTTCAAGTTGTTTATGCCACTAAGAAAATGGACAAAAACCACTGAGCACAATGCTTAGTGAATTTAAGTGCAGCACCACCAGGAGTAGTAATCAAGATGATTGGAAGGCCACTACACCCAAGCAGGAGGAAATGCCAAGAGCTCAAACCCACAGGGAACAGGTAATTGCACTGGCTTTAGAGCTTTGATCGATAAAGGTCTTGACGAAAGGGAGAAAGAACATGGAATCAATCAAGAAAAAGAGAAACAATAAAATTTTGATTGATATTAGAAATTAGATCTCTAGCCTCTAACTAAATTTCCTTATTTTCCATGTTTTGTTATTGAAAACCTTTTCTTCTTTTCTTTTGTTAAACTCCCATCCCATTATATATAGAGAATGCTATCAGTAGCTAAAGTTAACTGTGAAAGAAAAGATAAAAGAAGAAAGAGAAAGAAAGAAAGAAAGAAAGAAAGAAAGAAAGAAAGAAAGAAAGAAAGAAAGGAAGGAAGGAAGAAAGAAAGAAAGAAAGAAAGAAAGAAAGAAAGAAAGAAAGAAAGAAAGAAAGAAAGAAGTTAACTGCTATTCTGAATGTTGGAAAATAATGATAACCTCTCATATCAGAATTAGAGGGGAATGAAATGTGGTCATTGCCTCAGTGAGAATCTGATGACTTCAGGAAGATAAAAATAAGAGAAAAGAATGAAACAATAAAAATGCACTCATGTGCCATAAGTACATAAGTAAAATAACTGTTAAGGATCAGGAAACTCTAGAGAGGGGATACAGAAAAATGCAGCAGCCTAACCTTGATAGAAGGTTCATACTTACATGGATGGAGAGAAGTCGAACAGAACAAAATAGTAGCAGAAGCTATGTTGAAAGTGGAAGGTATATTCATGAAGAGGATGTGTGCAGGAAAAGTATAGAGGAAGAATAAATGATTATGCATGGGATCAAACTTCAGTTTAGCAATATGCCATGGGGAGATAGACTAAACTCCAAGAAAAACAAAAGAAAATATGCCTAACTTTTATTTGCGCAGGAAGCATTTTTGCAAAGGTATCTTATTGTCTGATACACATAAACTTTAAAAATGCTTTAGAAACAGGATCCTTTCTTTTTCTACATTGTAATACCACATAATCTATTTTTAAGTTCTCTGGATTTCTAAGGAAAAAGTCTTATCAGTTCCTGCTGCTAATGCTCTTTCATGAAGAGATGGTTTCACTCAAACCTGTTAAAAATGTAAAAGAACAAATAATATCCTGCATTCTTTTGCATTTCCTTTCATCTGAGGTCCTTAAGGCACTTTGAAAATAGCAGTTATATCTAAATAGATGTAATACAATCAGACTACACCATCTGTTTTTAACCAATGAGAACAAAATACAGAACAATGTAACTATTGACTCAAATAAAATCTCAGGATCCGGAATAAGAGCATCATCTACACACCAAGACACACAAAAGAAAAGAAACTAAAGATAGAACTCTTTAAAATAAAAGAAGGGTTTACTCTCTTCTCCTTTGCAAGAAGTAGAAAGTCCCATTAATACTCAGTGTTTTCTTCATCTGTGGAATGGGAATAATAACTTTGAAGGGTTGCGGGACCTGTATGCATTATTTAGACATCTTAAGAGAAGGCAGAAAGGAGAAAAAGCTTCCCTATCTTTCTCAATTATTTTTTTTCCTTTGCTGACAAATACTTTCACCATCACAAATAAAAGGGAAGGCTAAACCAGAAATACAAATTATCTCTTTTGCCAATACTGACATCTATAATTTTACATTAATTTATGTCCTTTAATTGTGGGGAGTAGTGATGGGGACTGAAAGCCCCTATGGAAATCCAGAGTTCCTGAGCCTTTTAACACAAGTTTGTTTATGGAACAGTCTTAAATTTTCAGAGCAGGATTTAACAGTTGGCAGCAGACAACAGGGCAAATAAACTTTAGGCTACAGCACCATTTATTCCCAGCAATTACAGTGTTAAGTTTTATGAAAACAAGTTCTCCTGAAAATAAAGAACTCTGAAAAAGTGACCACTTAAGGAGATTCAAATCCCTTGATGCTTTGACTAATTCACCTGTCTCCTTTTTGACCTAAAATAAACCATCTAATCCAAAACACGAGGTTTTCTTCCTGGCCAATGAAGTCAGAATTTGTCACTCGAGTCATTCAGTACCACAGATTGCCATTAGTCACCCTAATGTAATGCAAAGTCACGGTTATGACATTTAGGGTTTGTGAGTGGGCAATTTAAAGAGGAATAAATAATTTCTCTGATACATCTAATACTTTTGATATAGAAAGGTAATGCACATATCATTGCTCCATCTCTTTATTACAGAAAAAAAAAAGAGCAACATCTGCTTTGAATATGATCCTAGGAAAAGACTTGAGGTCTCTCTTCTAGCGGCAGTGACCTGTGAAGATCAAGTAATGTTCAAAGGCCTAATGCTCCTGATAGTCATACTGCCACCCGGGGAAAAAACAGTCTGCAAATGAAGAGTAGGGGGTGATGACTGCATACACATGGGAACACATTTCTTCCCTAAAAGGTGACAAAGCATCTCCAGTAGGAAACAACCCATGTTGAATTTTTATACTGCTTCTCTTTAATAAACAGTGCCAACAAGAGGAGCTTTTATGGGTAGATTTGTTTCTTCCAGCTTTAGCTTTGTCCATAGAACTAGTGAGAATCCCTGCAGGACATTTGTAAACAGACAAATTTACAATCTGGCCCCTGAAAAGCGCTCCAAAGACACAATTCATCCAAGTCGCCTTTGTAAAGTTTTCACCACCTGTGATGTCGGGGGGCAAGAGGTCAGAGTCCTATGTGCTCCCCAACACACACACACACACACACACACACACACACACACACACACAGAAGCTTGCTTGCTTGCAGTGGGGTCAATTTTTTCCCATTTACCTGAAAGCTAAAAGGCTCGTTTTAAATCTTGGCTCCTTGCTTTGTTAAGATGCCTAGATATTTATGTATTTACCCCCTTTGGAAGCATATGCTGAGACTTCTCTTCTATTTTTTAAACAGAAAAATAAACTCAGAAAATAAAGTAACATAACATAATCCTCCTGAGGCCTTCAACATCTGCTTTTTCTTTGTTGTGTTTTTAATTTAATTTGGTCACTACTTGGTACAAATTTGCAATGGACTAATGTTTAAAATAAACAAAATAAGGGCCTTTTATAAATACCAACTCACCTGTTATAATATCCAGCTTTCTTTAGGTAAAATATATACAAGCATACTTTTTGTTCTATGCTCTTTAGTTTGGGTCCATTATTCCTTGCAAGATTATCTGGATTAGACTGGCACAACAAAGAAAATAAATGCTTTGTCTCACTGACTCGAATTACACACTTACTTGTTTTTATTTAATTCACACCTGTGGCTCACCCCCAGTGGCTCCTCAGGATGCAGGCTCGCTTTCTGACTTCCACTGGAGAGTGGTCCCACAACCCCTCCTTCAGAGTGCAACGGCACAGAGACAGTTTTCAATGCCACTGGCTTCACACTGGTCTTTCTTGGGAAGTTATGGCTAAACAAAGACCTTTCCTTTTAAAACTATGTATTTAATGTCTTTCACAAAAAACAAATTTCAAAGCTAAGTGGGAAGAGATGGCACAGGGAGCTACAAACTACATTATAAAAATATTTTTTCTTCCCTGAGTATCTGTGAATTTGTCATATGAACTTTTATTTGTACCTGGCCAGTACAAATCACCGGTGATTCACTTGTGTAATATTCCAATTAGGATCATATTAAGTTTCATTCTACTTTTTTATGGGAGGCTGTTTTTCTCATATTGGTGCATTTATATATATTTCACATGCAATTATATATTTAATAAGTAGAGTATATAATATGCAATATATAATTATATGCATCCCAAACCCATATATGAATACATCATTCTAGATACACCGATAAAGGTAAAACACTGACATGTCTTTGCGTTATATTTCTGTTTGGAGTACACTATTATTGTTTTGTTTGTTTGTTTGTTTCCCTGATGGGATATCACCTTAACCCATTTTCTTTCTTTCTTTCTTTCTTTCTTTCTTTCTTTCTTTCTTTCTTTCTTTCTTTCTTTCTTTCTTTTGTGGGGGGGCGGGGGGTACCGGGGATCGAACTCGTGACTGTGTGCTTGCAAGGCAGGTGCTTATGCCGCTGAGCTAAATCCTTGGCTCTAGCCCATTTTCAATTGCAGTAAAGAATACCCTAGACTGTGTAAAGAGTAGAGATTTCCTTTGGCGGACAGTCTGGAGACTAGGAAGCTGAAGACCGTCTCACCGCACCTGCAGTGCTCCCGGTGAGCTCCTCTCGCGACTTGACCTCTTGGCGAGAAGTAAAGGGCAAGCAGGGACCTGCAGAGGGGACAGACACGAAGGGCTGCCTCAGTGACCTCCTAACAAGCTGCTCTCACAGGAGCGATCACCAATCACCGCAGTCCTGCTACGAGTGATATTCACGCTAAAAAGTCACGAACCTAACACCTGCCACTAGACCTCACCACCCAACACCACTGCAGTGGCAATCGGATTTCAACATGAGTTTTGGAGAGGGCAAACCACCACATTCAAACCATTGCAGATTTGGGGGGAAAAAATTATATATATATATATATATATATATATATATATATACAGATACATCTATATATCTATATAAATCCTGAGATCACTATTACTCTGACACCAAAACCAGATGAGATACTACAAAAAACTGCAGATCTACATCTTCTTAATACAGAATTAATAACCCTCCACAAAATATTAATGATTGTGGAACTGTCGAATCTAGTAATGCAAGGAGAACTAACCCTTACTAAGTGGTATTTATAGCCATTATACAAGATTGATTTAAATTCCCAAAATCAACTAATGGCGTACATCACATCAATAGAATGTAGAACAAAAACCCACATGATAATCTCAGTAGACACAAAAAAGGCATTGACAAACTTAACTCGTTTTTTTGTGATGAAAAATTTAATGAAGTAGGAGTAGAATGCATCTTTCTTAGTCTGATAAAAGGGCATCTTTGAAAAACTTCAGAGCTAACATTATACTTAGTTGTGAAACTCTAGATGCTTTACCCTAAAATCAAGGGGAAGCAAAGATGTTTACTCTTGTCATTGTTATTCCACATTGTTCTAAGGGCTCTAGTCAGGCCTATTTGGCTCAGAAAAAAAATAAAATTGTCCAGATTAGAAAGGAAGAAGTGAAACTATCTTTGTGATGGCATGAACTTCTACACAGGAAATCCTAAGAAACTCTTTAAAAATAACTAGAGCTAGTCAGTTTTCAAAAAACAAGATGAATATACAAAACTCAAATTTATTTTTATATACTAGCAACTAACAAGTTGAAAATAAAATTTAAAAACAAATGTATTTACAATACTATCACAAAAAAGAAAGTATTTGGAAAAATTTTAGGGGGAAAATGCTAGACATTCTGAAAAATATGAGACGGGATTTCTTGGTTTTGCTGTATTTTGTTATGATTTTAGCAATATTGAAAATTGAACACGGGGTTTTTGCACTAAGATTCATCCAAGCCATGTTTTTTGAAATAGGAGCTCCCTAAGTCTCTGGCTATGATCTTGGTTTGAAGTTGTGACTCTCTTGTTTCAGCCACCCAGAGGGATTGGATTACAAGTGTGTGCCTTCATGCCTGGAAATTAAAAGATAGGTTAAAACATCTAAATAATAGATAAATATCCCATGTTTGTAAGTCAGAAGACTTAATATTGTAAAGATGACCATGTTCTCCAGGACTTACAAATTCAAAGCAATCTCTATTAAAAGCCAACAAACAAAAAGTTGGCTTTTTAAAATAGATATCAGCAAGCTGATTTTTAAATGTATACGACATAGCAAGATACACAAAGTGACGTTTAAGTAGTCAAGAAACATAGAAACAAATTTATAACACTCAAATTTCTCACTGCCAAAACTTAATACAAATCAACAGTAATCAAGTACAGAACTACTGTAAGGATAAAAACATGGAAATAGAATTGAGAGTCAAGAAATAAATCCATGAGCCTATGATCAACTGATTTTTGATGAGAGTGCAAATATCATTCAGTGAAGAACTATCAGCCTTTCAACAAATAATTCAGAGACAATAAGATAGCCACACGCCATGTAATGAAGTAGGACCTCTTCCTTATATGGAGGCAGAAATAAACTCAAAATTGATCATATGCTTGAATATATGAGTGAAAACAATAAAAGCTTAGCCGAAAACATAGGAAAAACTTTTCAAGACTTTGGATTTGGGAGTTGATTCTTAGATATGATGGCAAAAGCATGACCAAAAAGGAAAAATTTAGACTTCAATACTAAAGCCTTTGTGTTTCAAAGGATGCTATCAAGAAAGTAAAAGTACCAGCCTCAGAATGGAAGAAAAAATTGAAATCTGATCAAGAAACTTGTACCTACAATGTATTAAGAACTTTTATAATTATAAAAATAATGGTCCAATTTATAAAACAAGCGGAACATTTAGACTCTTCTCCAAAGAATAAATACAAATGACCAATAAACATATTTTAAAATGTTCGATATCACCAATTATAAAAGAAACAAAAATCAAACCCACAAAATGATGCTATTTGATACTGACTAAAGGAGGCTTAGAATCAAAATGGTAGAAAATATCAAGTGCTGATAAGTATGAAAATCTTTAAAAAACAAAATACTGCTGGTAGGTTTGCAAAATGATGCAGCTGCTTTGGAAAACAATCTGAAACTTCTTACAAAGTTAAGCATAGTTACCATATGATCCATCAATTCCCCTCCTAGATATCTACAAGAAAAAATAAAAACATATCCATGCAAAAAACCCATACTGGGGCTGGGGATTTATCCCAACAGCACAAGTGCCTACTTGGTAAGCGCAAGGTCGTGAGTTTGATCCCCAGTACCAAAAAACAAAGAAACAAAACAAACAAACAAACAAAAAAAAAAAACCCCACCATACTTGAATGTTCAGAGTTTCATTATTCATAAAAGCCAAAAAAAAAAGTGAAAACAATTCAAATTTCTATCACCCTATAACTGAACAAACCTAGTGTAATATTCACAGAATATTATTTGACCTTGAAAATGAAATACTGCTGCATGCTGAAATATGAATGAACCCTTGAAAACATCATGCTAAGTGAAAGAAGCCAATCACAAAAGACTCTGACCACATATTACATGATTCTACTTACACAAAAATCCTAGGCAGGTCCGTAAAGACAGAAAGCACATTAGTGTTTGCTGAGGGCTGAGAGGGATGGAAGGATGAGGGTAGTAGCTAAAGGACAGGAGCTGGTATACTGTCTGTATGGTCAGCACTCACACCTCATCACCTGCAAGAACATGAATAATTTCAGTTTCGCAGAAGGAAGGAATTATATAGTCCATTTGACTTTCTGGGTTATGATGAAACCAATTTTCCCTATTTCAGCATCAGCATTCATGAAGTATAGACTCCTTGTAGAACTAAGGGGTAAAATGAGCTTAATATGTAGCTGAACAATTGCTGAGGATAAAAGAAAGAGACAGGTTCATTATTTCCCTGATAAAGCTGAGTCCTAATCATCAACAAGAAAATATTTCCCTTTGAAGAACTGTGGTGTCTCTTTCCCTTTCAGCCTCAGAAGAGGGCCGGGGGTTTAGCTCAGTGGCATAAGTGCCTGCTTGGCAAACGTGAGGTCATGAGTTCAATCCTCAGTACCAAAAAAAAAAAAAAAAAAAATCTTAAACCTCAGCCTCAGAAGAACTTCATCCTCCTAGAAATACAGGACAGAGCAGCAACTTCTCTGTGTTAGAAAAGTCAAGTTTGTGTGTGTGTGTGTGTGTGTGTGTGTGTGTGTGTGTGTGTGTGCATGCGCATATGTGCACACAATATTGAAGACTGAATCCAGATCCTTTGCACTGAGCTATGTCCCCAGTCCTCTTTTATTTTTAATTTTTAAACAGGAATTTACCAAACTGCCCAGCCTGGGTTCGAACTTGCCATCTGGGCTTGAAATGCTTGGGCCTCCTAGAGGTCTGGGGTCACAGGTATGTACCACCAGGCCAGCCTGAAGAGCCAATTGTTTCAACCAGAGAGAGAAGCATTCTTCTTCTGCTGTTAACCACAGTTATTTACCATTGTACCCAATATTATTTTTAACACATGATATTTAGAAAAGAAGACTTAAGAAGAATGAAATCATGCAGAGAAGGGGAAAGTGAGTTTTACTTAAAACTCTCAATATTCCTACTACTTTCCCTGGAAGATTAATCTCAAGCTACTTAGTTATTTTCCAAGGCAGAAAATGATTGAAGCCTGTCAGAGAGAGAGAGAGAGAGAGCCCTCAGTACCAGAGCCATACCTCTAGCCTAACCCCACCTCCAACTTCAGCCCTCCTTCCTCTTACAAGTGTACCTTTGCCTAGAAGCTAAGAGGCAGCAAAGGCATTTATGGCTAAAAGAGACTCTCATAGTTCCAAGTAAGCATTCTTTACATTCTTTACATTTTTAATACAGCAAGCTCAGGCGGAAAGACCAAAGAAAAGAGCTACCCTTTAATGTTGTGGGGTGAGTAATAATGGACAACATTAAAACAAAGAGGATTTTCATGTCTTTTTTTTTCAGCCTTTCTTCTCCAAGGAAAAGTCCAGTCTGGTAACCTGTGCATGAACCATGGGCAGTGCCTGGAAGTCATCCCAGAAAAAGAGAAAAGAGGACCAAGAGCATCTACAACTAAATAGGCATCAAACCAGCAGACAAGCTTTGGGAACATGGCTGAAGGGTTTCACAGCTCTATCTGTTAAGAGAATAAGTAAAAAACTCAGGAAGATATAACATGGAGGCACTACCAGGCTTCCTTTAGAACATCATCAAATTACTAAACTGTAAAACATAAGGAAATCAAAAAGAGCAAAGAAATAGGTCAACAGAGTAATCCTGAATCCAATTCTTGCTTCCAGGAAGTAGAAAATAATAGGAAGGCGTATTTGGATTCCAGAAAATCCCTATTCTTCCTAAGGAAAACCTTAGCATCAGATTTCATGGTGACAGAAAACAGCTATAGGCAAGCACATAGCGCCCTGAATCCCAGAGGGAACTCCCTGCCGAATGCTTGGAGGGCAGATTGAGCGGGCTCTGTTCACCTTTGGAATGTGTTCCAGCATATCCTCCCTTCCTTTATTTGAGGATTCCTTGTGAGAGATGTTGTTAAGGCAGACTTGCTCACAAGCCAGCAAATACTATGCTTTCATGCTGTCAACTAATTCCCAAGGAACTGGCTCATCTCCCATCACCTGGGCACCTCAACCATCAGCCCAGGTGAGTGAGCTGCCACTTGGAAGCCAAATATGTCCTGTGATGCTTTTGCAGACTCTACACACGCTGCTGCCCTAGGCTTTTGAGGAGAGTCAGGAGGAGATGAAAAGGAAAACCTGTCTAAGGTCAAAAGAGGGGAGATTCTAGGATCTGGTGAATGAGATGAGGTGCGTTTACTCAAACCAAGACTGGCAGCAGCTGCTGGTCAAGAGCTTAGACTCCAGGCAGACCCCTGGGGGTCTGAATCTCCTTCTGTTGTGCAGTCTGTCGGGTCCTGAACCTGGTGTCCAGATTCTCTGCACCATGACCACTTGTTTGCAAAAGGGCAGAATATTCTACCCTATCCCACAAAGTTATACTGCGGATTAAATGAGTTATTGCACATGACACAGGGCGCGGTCCTTAGTACACACTCAATCATTGTTATTATAACAATCCCATTACATGGGGGGGGGGATTATTTAAACAAACAAAAAAAAAATTCCCCACTCCTTCCTGCTTTAAATCCTCCCTCCTGGAGCACATTCAAGTTTCAAACAGTTTTAAAATATGAAGCGGGGAGCCACATCCAGGAGGCAGGAAGCCAATGACTCTTTTCACCTGGCAGAGGTTTCCTTTTTGTGCCCTCCTCCTACAACCTTTCTTGCATGGCTTCGGCCTACAATTCTCAGTTCTGCAGTAACTGGAAGAGTAAGAGCGAGTTTGGGACACCTTTTTTCAGAGTCAAAAAAATTAACTAGTAATTTTTTCTTGGTAGAAAAAAAGGCAGAATACGCTAAGTGATTCTGTAGAAGAGAAAGAGTGTGCTGGTCTGATTAGGAAAAGAGGTTGATCTCTTTAGAAAGAAAAGAATAGCAGTGCCACTGATCTGTAGAGAAGTCACTGCTGGTGTTGATCAGCACCCACACTCCCACACAGGAAATATCTTCTAGAACTTTGACGTTTGAGGTGCTCTCCCCTTGGCCATAGTGCCTTCCAATTAGCCCTTTAGGCTTTATAGAGAGCAGGGGGTGGGAACAGCCTTCAAATCCTAACTGTAAAGAAATTCACTGCTGAGAACTCTGGGCAGTGCTGAACTCAAGGCATTGAACCACCCTTGACTGCGTTTAGACTTTAATTCCTGACATTCTGTTCAACAAAATCCCATGATTAAAGTTCTGCAAAATCCTATTGGTCGGGGATTAAATACATGGGTGGGTACATTTCAGTATTATTTCATAAAGAGAAATTATACAACTATAACAGGAAAGGAGATAAAAATATGGGCATGAAGCGCCCCCAATATCTTCTACACTTCACGTATTTAATCTTTATAAAACTCTAAAGGCAACATTGCTTTCTGTGTTGCACAGAGGGCAGAAGTTGAAAGAGACGCAAATCCAGACCTCAAACCAGGGCTCCAAATCCTTGCCCTCTCCAGCATTTTTACAACAATTTGCCTCCCTATTATGTTACTGCAAGCTGGACAATCTTATTCTTTTTTCTAGTATTTTTATGGCCCTTTTCTCACTTATAAAGTGAGGAGATTAGAATAAATCACCTCAAAGTTACTTCCCAGCTCTGTAATTTATTAAAAAGAGGAACCTTCCTACAAGGCAGAGGCCTGAGAATAACAGGATTCTTTTAGCATTTGGAAACACCTTGTCCCTTCACTCACAGAGAGAGACAAAGCTGTGATCCATGGGGGAGCTGGTCATAGGCTGAGAAACCAGGCAAGTGTGAATTCTAATCCTGGTGCTGACATTGACTTCCTCTTAATCCTCAGAGTCACTTTGTTTCTGAGTTTCCATCTATGCAATGAGGTTAACAGGACTCATCAATCTCCCAAGAGGGTGTTCACGTCCGCTCAGCATTCATTTGTAAGGAGCTAAAGCCTCATTTCTGAGAGCTTGTGGTGGTTTTACACAGGAGCACCATAAGACATAAAAACCATGAATGCATTGAGGCAGGTTGTTGAAAACTATATTAAAAGTAACAATAGTATGTGTTCCCCAAAAAGTGCTTGATTATTTGAAGTGTAAAATTCATTTTGAAAAGCAATAGTTCATTATTTATCCACCTATGAAGAGGGGTAAAAAGCATATAGGTAAATTCCAACGCATCAGAAGGTAAATAGAAATACAGACATTTTGGAGTTTGGCGACCAGAAACAACAGAAACAATTTTATTTATTTATTTATTTATTTATTTTTGCTTATTTATCTTGACCAACGGAATTTTTAGATTAATTGGAAAACAGGCCAGTGTTTTGTATTTTCTTTTAAATTTTTGGAGTCTTCTACCCTGAAAAACTATTCTTGAAGTAATAGAATCATCCAGAATTTTCAAAAATGCTCCCATTTAAAAAGATGGAAATAGCCAAACAAAGCAAGACAACTCTAATTCCCCTACCCGTCTGTGAGGTTATTCAGTCTGTCAAGGAAACTTGACATTTCCATGCTCTTTTATGGATCATTTGTATATATGTATTTGAATATGTGTGTATGTTCATGTATGTGAATTTTTTCTATACATTGCTACTGATGTGCTCTCAGATTGTAGAGCTTTAAACATCAAACACTTTTATCTAGCCTGTCAGAGACATGAGCAGGGAAGGCAGCTGTGAATCTACATCTGCATTTCTCCCACTCTGCAGATAATGGAAAGAGGAATATTCTGACGTTGCTCTCACACCATCTTACTATCACCAGAGACTAATCACTCCTGCCACTGCCTGAAGAGCAATGAGACTCACTTTTGTGTGGGTCTTTATATGATTTTTTTTCCCAGTGCTTAATTGAATTTCTGGCAGCCTTTTTCAGACTGTGATAAATCAGCGACTTCTTTTTCCCACTCTGGACCCCACTATGACATCACAGTAACTATACAAACCACAGAGGGAAGCAAACAAAAGAATATTTCATTTTCTCTTTCATTCAATAAGGCTCCATTTTCTGTCCCACTACAACCTTTTGACCTCTGTCCTAATGGCACTGGTCACTCAAGGGCAGAAGTTCAACAACAGGTTAAATCTGTGTGCATTTATGTCCACGAGAGGTCTGTTTGCATTCACTTCCTGTTGTCCACGCCTGCACAAGGCAATAGCTCTCACCCTAGCCCTGAGGTCCTGCCTGCCAAGTCAGTTCCTTCTGTTAAAAGAAGAAAATGGACACTTTTTCCTCTCATCCTGCAGTCACCAGATTCACCTTTCCTTAGCTGAGCTGACATTATCCCGGTCTTAATATGAGTTGGTTTAGCCAACATGCTCTGCATTGCTGGCTACTCCACTTTCCAATTGTCATTTCCTAACATCTTTATTCTGTGAATCCTGAAAGTTGCATTAAAATTGTACTTTTGGTTGCTGTGTTAAAATACTCAAAGCTAGTGGAAAACAACCTGGTACATAACTGAGACACCATGTAAAAGCAAAATATATGAGGAAGATTCTGATTTAAATAAGAAAGTCACAAAATTTCTCCATATGATTTTTTTTCTGTCTTACTGTATGTTACTCTGTCCATCTTACCTGCTACTGCCCTACTCTGCCGTCCTACTCTGCTTTCAGAAGAGAAACACTCTGACTGCCATTAGCATTTGTGCTGACTGGTTCTGGGATACATCCCAACACACTGCAGCACACAAGCATTTATTTATTCATGTATGGGTGTACGCATCTATCTGCGCCACCCAACTACACATGCAACCATTCATCTCTTTCTCTTCCAGACAGGTCCACATTCTAAAGAGTAAAGCAGTTTAGTTTGGCTGCAGTATAGGATGGGACAAAGGGCAGATGAAATCTGACCAAGAAAAAGCCATGGGCCAGGATCATGTCCAGGGCTTTATCTCCTACCTCACCGAAGTCATCTCTGTGTTGCTGGTGTCACATGAAGGCATTGTACACATAACATAATAGTGTTGCCGGAGCTCTGTCTTCTCATATTCAGTTGACCTTGAGGGATCCCAGAGGAAGAATATTAATTCGATACCTTTCCAGAAACACTTACTCTCCCTACTAATTTTTTCATCCCCTTCTATGTCCGTATGACAGACTCTAAGGCCTAGTAATAGGTATATAATTAACTACTTGACCTCTGCTCAGCTATCTGGACAGACAATGTGTAATGCCTCTTTTCCTTGTTTCCTTTTTTTCTGCCAGAATTCCAAGTTATATGTGTCTCTCTGTTGCTCAGTCTCTTGTTTTGTCTTCCCCCATATGGTGTAACAGATCACTACATGGGAAGACTGCCTCTCTGGGGCAGATTAATGACCATCTTGGAGTAGTGCCATGTTCTGTTTTCCAGGGGCCAAATCCGGATGCTACTAAGGGAGATATTTTTTTTTAAAAACCCATAGGCACTTAATAGTGCAATGTTATACTTCCAGTGCCAGCTGTTCATAAAATTATAGGATGAAAAAAGAGGATTTATAATCCTTGAAATTGTATCCAAGTCTATGTTGTCAAAAAGTACTCCTTACCATATGGCTCATCTTTTTTGCAAGGTTCCAAGAAACTCAGCAGGGCATTGAGTCCCAAGGGTTAATCTCATTTTGTCTGTTTACTTCCTATTATAGCAAGAGATAAAATGCAATGGAATACTCCCATTTCCTCCATTATATTTTCTTTGAATCTATGCTCTCTTCAAGTATGAATGATTCTGTCACTAAAATATGTGATTCTTCATCATACAATAATTTAGTATTTTTTACTGTAAATTTTCCCCATACAGCTGTTCCTTATTTATTAATCCAAATTATCATACTTTCTTTGTCTGAGATGACTGTCACTGCCTTCATTCTAGTTTATACTATAAGCATTGCTATAATTGTCTGAATGTTTTTCTCATCTTTAACTAAAAGGCCTTTGCCAAATACGAATATATATGACATAGTCCTTTATACACAATTTTCCCCTAATGTCAGTAGGAAAATAAATTTACTATGTATTTTTCCCACAAGGCCCTTCTGCACCTGTGTAGGAAACTTATGAACCAGAAATTTCTCATTTAAAATGCAAATGGTTGATCTCACATATTCAGGGGATTCTGTAGAAAAATTAATGAACTGATTTTAGATACAGACAGTCACCATGGAACTCTGCAGAGGACTAAAAAGAAGACAGTGCTCAGCCTGAAGAGAAGTAAAATAGCTTCTTCTGACTTAATGGCACACATTGCCCAAAGGCAGAGCTGTACAGAACTGTAGGTGCTTCAGTAAATGAGGAAATTTGGAGAAGCAGGAAAAGGATAGGAAACTCAAGATCAAAGTCAGACAGTAGCCTGAAAATTCCTAAGATTAAAAATGGAAAGCAGAAGGATTATATTTAATGTGATTTACATATTTGTTGGTTCAATTATTTGATAACTAAATGTATCATAAAATGGACTCTACTCAGAGGGGAAAAGACAGAAAGAAAAGAGGAAGGAAAAAACTTTGTATTTTCAGAAATCCAAAGAGAGATTCTAGAGTGGATAGACAAGTAGAAGCAGAATTAATTACTTCTAACTACTATTGTGTTAGCATTACAAATGCAGTGTTCAGGTTTTAAAGAAAAAACAAATGTGTATCAGAAATACACATCAGAGTCGGAAGTACATACTGAAGGCAGGCTGACTGGATTCAAATATTCATTCTTTCATTTACTAAGTTACTAAGTAACTTGAACAAGTTACTTAACCTCTAAAATTCTCTGTTTCCTCATCTGTAAAATAGGATAATATATTTGCTCCAAAAAAATCATTATGAGACCAAAAAGAAAATATACGTATTCTCAAACAATTCCTAATATATGGCAAACATTACATGACAATTTATTGTAGTCAAGAAAAGACTAGAAGGAGATATGTTTCTAACTGTTGGTGAAAATATACATTATTATAGCCTTTATAGTATACTGACTTTATAGGAAGTCAGTATACAGGTTCCTCAAAACACTAAACATAGAACTATCCTATCACCCAGCAATATTGTTCCTTGGTATATAGCCAAGGGAATTACAGCCAGCCCATTATAGAAATACCTGTGCACACTTTTACTGTAATGCAATTCACAATAGCCAAAGTATAGAATCAACAACAGATGAATGAATAAAGAAAATGTAAATATATATGTTACTGAGCTATAAAGAAGAGCAAAACCAAATTATTTTTAGGAAAAATGGATGGTACTTGAGACCATGATGTTAAGCATGGACAAAAGGAACAGTTGCCAAAGACGGATGAGAAAAATAATTCCTTCATCAGTCAAAATTTTTTTCAGGACTGAGTTCAGACAGACCTCATATCCCACATTGTAAGGACTTCTGCTCCCTGTACACACACCTTACAGCGTGTATTCAAGAGTGTAATTCTGCCACTCATCTGGAAGTCACCGAGGATGCTTACTGTTTCTAATAAACTTTTTGTTAAATCAGTTTTGGCCCAGTTCTGAATGTACCCTTACTCTTACTTAGAGGCAGACATGATTTCAAAAAGTGGAGGTAGATAGGAAAGATGTTCAGTGTGATGGGAACAACTGGAACAAAGACAGAATAAAAGGAAACATGAGGGTAAATTCAGAGAATGTATGAGGATAATTTCAGAGAGCACAAGAAACACAAAGGAAAGAAGGAAATGGGATTGGGTAGATATGGCGAATGCCTAGGTGAGGACATTGTGCTTACTAAGATAGTATAGGAGGGCATGGGAAACTTTGGAGGAGAATGTTTGAAAATGCGCATATTGTAGGAAGCAAAATATTTAGGAGTCAGAAGACCTATTTTCTTATAATTTCTCTAACCCCTATCAGTAACTGAAATATCAGTTACCTTGATATTTCAGTTGTTGAACAGGTATGGAACTTTTGTTATCTGAGAATCACTTAGTGTACAACACACCAAAGGTGTTAGAAATCAATTAAAGCACTTGTACAATTAAGGAATTAGACCAAAAGACCTGTTTTGCACATCCTTACTCTAATAAGCCATAATTAGGATCCAACCAACTGGGTTTCCAATCCATTTAGTGAAGGGCATCCAAAAATATGCACCAAATATAGACTATAGATGATTGAACTCTCAAGAACTTTGTCAAGATTCAGGATCACTGGCCTGGCAATCATTTTTCTTTTTTCCAGTGAATAAACAGGTGAAGAAAACATGATAAAGAGTGATTGATTTCTCTGTTTGAGAAATTAATTGCATGTGAGAATGGAAAAAATAGAAATGCAATATATAATGATAATCAAGAGATACGCTATCTTGTGTAATTTTAATCAATTCTTGCTTTATATAGAAACTTAACTGATTGGCTGATGAATTCTTTTTCAGTTTGTGTGTTTTCAAGTGATTTGTGATTTTCTTTTACATATGTTTCTCCATTTCTCTTAAGAATTCCTGGCAAGTTGACATACATATGGTGAACATATGGCCTAGCCCTAATTGATTTAATTCGAAAGAGGACCCAAGGGAAAGCTCTGAGCATTATCTGTTTGAGAGCTTTGGGGAATGTTTACTTCAGAGTGAAGGGTGTAAGTGTGATACCATCAGAATAATGCAATTGAAACAGGCCGGGCATTATCCACACGTGGTGGGAAGCATCAGTGGTATAAATCATTAGGATCATTTTAATGGCAAGTCTCTGAATTGCTGAAAAATAAAAAATAAGATGTTTATTTCAATAAATTTTTTTTAAATTGCTTGTACTAAATTTCCCCCACCTGTAAAATAGTCATTCCCCAGGGGAAACTACATTGTCTAATTACCAGAACCCCCATTTAGAAATCAATTCACCTACATTCCACAGTGACCCTGTTTGCCTAATACATCCTCCACCTGATAGAGATAATGCTGAGGCTAAACTACTGCGGAAGAGAAGGCGCAATGGACTGCATTCCTTTCCTACAAATTCCTATAAATAAAACCATGTGTCAATTGTCTGTTTGCTAAATGGTTCCTGGATGATAGTAATCCAGCTGCAGAAGAACAAAAACCAAGTTTAGTACACTCCCTTTATTATTCTCACTGGTTTGACTCTGACACTGAAGTCAAAATACAGTACATGTCATTAGCTGATGATGAATTTATGTATTTGAAGCTTATTTGAATCCTAAATATTGGGTCACAGGACTAAATCATAAAAATACAACATCTGGTCATAGCCATTTCCATGTTTTTTGTCAGTAATACCCTACACCCACAGATTATTTTTCTATTAACACAGATACATCAATACTTCTGTGTTAGCCATAGGAAACTGATATTTGATACATTTATTAATATATTTAATATGTTATTGTTATAGTATATGTATATTATGTATTTACAATATATAAAATACATACCTGCCTTTCATTTCTTATCTCTTTAGCTCTCACCTTGACACACAAATATCTTTCTGATGCTTTGTTATATGAATGAATGATTTGGTGAGAATTTCCCCAGTTTATATTAAAAAAATGCAGTGAATTTATATACAGTAGCAGTGGTTCTAATGCTATACTAGTAATGAACTAATTACTTTTTACTGGACTTTTGCAAAGTCTAGGCCCTTATGCAAATGTGTTTTGAACTAAGTATTTTATTTCACTTTGTCCTGATAATAGTCCTTTAAGAGAAACCTTGATATTCCCCAGATTATAAATCAGGAAATTAAAGTGTGAGGAGGTTTAAAAATGTGCTTAAGGGCAAACAGGTATTGATACCAAATCTAAATAATCTCCTCCTAACCATGAAATTATTTCTAATCAGATGGGAGAGCACATTGCTATTTCAATGTGGTCTCATTGGAAGAGTTCAGTACTTTGTATTTGAGCAGTACACTTTCACTCACCTACTCGCTCTTTTTTTTAATAACCATTTTTCTCTTATGTTAATGACACTGTATTCATAGATGATAAAATAAAGGGATAGGAATGGAGGCCTTTGATTTTAGAAGTGGATTGCAATCAAAACAGAGTGAAACAGAAGCCAGGAAGTATTTCCAAAGTGACTTTGTGCATTTCCATGTGCTTGGGCAAAGCTTAGAGAAGTTATTATTGTTCCTAGCTACCAACCTTTGGGTCATCCTCAAATCCCTTGCAGTGGTGTACAGTTATGTTTGCTTTGCTTCCAAAAACAATTAGAAATTTTCCATTAGGAACTCATACTAAGGAAGAAATCTTGGAGATACGTTCTGTAAATGTCACCCCCAAGTACACTAGTACATTTTGATGTTTTATAAGTACACTATGGAACACACCAGTTAAACTATTGGTCATTAATAATAATAAAACAAAATCCTTTCTTGAAGCTCACTATACATAGAACCAAAAATAAAAGAACTGATAGATTTCTCTATATAATGATAGTATATTTTGTTCTACACAACAGCTCTAAAAGAAAGAGAAACAACTTGGGTATTCTTTTAGATCCAAATACTAGCTCATGTATATACTTTTATACAATAGGATTACAAACACTGCTAATGCCATTCCTTAATCAACTGAAACTTGAGTCTCAATGCTTCCTAGAATCAAACACAATTTGGACACAAACTTCATACTTCAACTTTCTGCATTGCTATGCCAAAATGACTAGTAATAGGAAGTCTACAGACTCATAATAGAGCCTCTCCTGGATACCTAGGTGCTTGTCATTCATTTGAGAATAGAAGAAGAAATGTAGAATGTAGCCCAACAGTTTTTAAAAGTCATTTTACAGAATTACCTTTAAGCCATCTCAGTTTTCTCCCATGCATATCTTGTCTCCACATGGTCAGTCATTATCTATTGAAGAATTTCCTAAACAGCAGAGTCTTAAATATTTTTTTTTAGGACACATGAGCACAATTAAACTAGTCCTGTTAAAAACATGAACATTGGAAATGTATATAACAAATGAGAAGCATATATGGGAAATGGTGTATTCTATTATTGCACACTATTTTAAAGGGAGCAGGACAGGACTGATCAGGTACAAGGAGATTGACATTATAGGAGTTAGTTACCCTGCTCAACATATTCCTTTTGGTAGAGAAAGACAATTCTTGTAAATATTTGCATGGTGAACAATTTGCATTCTCCCTTTCCCATAAATGTCTCTACCTTTCATCAAAGACCTACTTGTCACCTGCACAAATTGCAGGTGTTGAAGCCAGATCTGTGACCCTGAAGAACATCCTTGCTGTTTCTGAATGACCTATACATCCAAAAATGTGCCCTTCGTCTACAAACAGCGGAGCTTTTGAAATTTTCGCTGAAGAACACAAAGCATATGTGATGCAGCTGGCTCACATATCACCCGTAGTGTCGGGAAACTGCTCTCTGAGGTGCTCTGGTTTTCTGATCAGGAGACACCTGTCATACTGGTCACATAGTGAGGAAAGCATGAAGCTTGATGCCAATAATTGGGCTCTGGAGTTCACTGGGTCACCAAGAATTCGTGAGTGTAAGCTAGTTCCATTGTTTCTAGGTTTCTGCTCCTTGCTGGAAAAATGAGGGCTTTTTGTTCCCCAGTCCAACCCACCTGTGACTGTATGATTTCACAATGAAAGAGCAGAGCTTCTTTAGAGTTCTTTTAGCATTAGATACCTTAGAAAATTTTTTTGGAAGAAAATTCTTTTTGGTGATCTTTTATCTAAAAAATTCAGCTCATACACCCCACTCCCCAAAATCAAGAATCTGTTACAAAACATTGTAAACTACCACATATCTTTCTTATACTTGGCCTCCTTTTGGCCAGTACACAGAGTGCTACACTGAATTTTGTAAATTTGGTTTGACAGATCCATAATTAATATAGGCATGGAGGGGAAAAGTGGGAGTTATTTGGTGCAAGAAAGAAGTGGAGAAAAATAGAAAAGAACTATTTCGGCCAGACATGGTGGGACATGCCTATAATCCTAGACCTCTGGCAGGCTGAGGCAGGAGAATAGCAAACTGAAGCCTGCCTGTGCAACTTAGGGACATAGGGTACTTTAAAAAGGACTGGAGATGTAGCACAGTGTGAAGGCCCTTAGTTCAGCCTCCAAGTACACATGTACACTTGCACACGCACACACTCACACGTACACACTATCTTCTGATCTGAGTGAGTAGGATTCATTACTCAACCATGGCAAATAGTATGATGCAGATCTACTTGGGATCCTCAAGGAAAATTTCCTGGAAATTTTTAGAACCATGTTGGGTCAAAATGATTTACCACTTCATTGAGAAAGTGATCCCTAAAAGAGATTGGATTGACCAGGGTCAATCTGACCCAGACCCAAGAAACAGCTTAGTTTAAAAACTACCACCCAATCAGAAGAGTGCCATTGCTTGAAGCTTGGACTTCATTACATTCCTACATCATAGCAAAAATAACAGTTTAAGATAACATTTCCATGACAATGGACACTTAAAGAATTTTGCTTTTCCAATTCAAACTTCACCAAATAAAACTCAGAAGACATCTTGAACAGCTGCTCGAGATGTTTTACTTTTTTTTTTTTAACATTTTTTTTTCAGTACAGGAAATACTAAGGGCATACAACAGACTGTAAAATCTGATTTTATCCAAAATCACAGAGCCTGACATGTTGGAAGCTTTAAAGATGTTTTTGCAATTCCAATAATAATGCAGAGCTACACACTCTGCACCTGTAAACCCAAAGCATGAAATGGAAACAGCCAGCAATTCATCTGCACTCTCTTCAGAGCCATAAAATGGTCCCAGGACACCAAGGAGCCAAGTGATGTTTCTGTGTGCTTTCTAACATGAGATATGGTAGGTGGCAGAGAGCTCAGCAATAGCCAGGATGATTTGCCCCTCAAAAGTAGATACTATTTTACAGTTAGAAACTTTAAATGTTCCATGGCTCTAGAAAGATATGTCTTCATTAAGACCCATCATCCCCACCTGGAGTTTTAGCCCTCTGATCAACTCTGTGTGATTACCTGAATCTCTCTATTCAGAATGAATTCTGCAGCCTATACCTCTGGATTCTAATTTTTTTCTTCCTAGTCCTTCCCAAGTTTACCCTTTGAGCTTCCACAGTCTAAGCACTAACACCTCCCAGGTGTCTTGACAATATCTTAATGTAGCTTATTGTCCTGGCTTAATTTTTATTAACAATATATTTCACGCTCAAAATCCCATTGGGGATTATACATTAGATGGTCACTCTCTTTGCACATTGCCTTCTCTTCTTTCTTCTTTCACATCTATTTCTTCAGCTTCAAACTGCCACCTCACTGTGGGTGTCTACCAAATTATTATTATTATTATTATTACTATTAAATTATTCCTCTATCCCTGTTCATCCTTCCAAGCTCCAAAAATCCAGTTTCATTTCATTGCTTCTTATGTCTGAGAGTCTTTCTAAACTCAAGAAATAACAAATCAAGTCATCTGGCCTTCTTTCTCAGACACACTATCCTTTAGCATTTATTATTTTTGTTAAAGACAACTAATAAAGCTCAATAGCTTAAAGTTTTTTTTTTTAACCAGTGGAATCATGTCATTTCCCATAAATTTTTCTGAATCAAAAGAACTTCAAATCCACCTTTTCTTTTCCCCTCCACTAGAAACTTCTTCTGCTCTAATCTCTCTCCCATACTATCAAAAACTCATAGCTTCTCAGAAGTTAGTATTGATTCCAAAGACCTAGTAAATCTATTTAAATCCCTTAGACTGGGTTTCAAAGCCTTATATACTGTGGCTTCAACTTACCTTATTGATATTTCAAAGCTTTATTATTCCATCTATTCTCTTGAAATCTTAGTACTAATCAACCTTATATTCTAGATTTCATATGACCTTATCTACCAATAAGACATGCCAAACTAACAGAATTTATCCTTCCAAACATTTTTTTTTCCTTGAGAGATGGTTCTAGATACAAAGGAAGTACAAATTACAGCTACAGAGGGTAACTGGTGATGATCCAGTCAATCACATTATCATTGGTGACTGACTCAGAGAACTTCCTATTCAGGTTCAAATATCACTACCACTTCTGGTTGAAACTTGAATGTCTGGACCAATATCACCTGGTTTCCCTAGAATATCCTGATTCGATTAGCTCTTTAGATCAATCAGAAACATACTAATGACTAACATAACACTGTTCAACATCATCATTTGTTCACCATGAGAAAGGAGTCAGAGAATAAAACAAATTTTATTGAAACACTTTGAAACTCAGGAAGTTTCAATGATTACCCGTTTGGTGTACAACTTTATTTTCAACTTCAACTGTTCTTGTTTTTCTGAAACATTTTTTTTTATTTTAGAGAGAACAAAACAAAACAAAATGGAGCAAAGTAGATCTGAACAAAGCAATGCAAGCAACACAGGATTTCAAGACAAGACATCAGGAAATCAACAGTGGTTACCATAATGTCTCTTGTTCTCTTCAAAATAGCTGTCTATATCTTCACACACAATGAATTCAAACAAAACAAAATAGTATAAAACTGATCAAAACAAAAGAAGGAAAGCATTACAGGCCTTCAAAAACCAGACAATAGGAAAATCAACAATGGCTACCATAATGTCTCTTGTTCTCTTCAAAATAGCTGTCCATACTTTCACTAAAACAATTTTTTAAATGACTGTCTTCAAAAAAAAAAATGATGTGCTATATTCTGAGAACAATCTGAATTTCTTACTATTTTGGTCTCATCTGTGTTATTTCTTGTGCCTGGAATATGCTCACCTCTATTTCTACTTTTGAAATCTACATTTTTTTTTAATCTACATTCTTTAAGTGCCTTTTCACCACTTCCTCCAAAGGCCTTTTTTTCCTCCACCCTTTCCCAAATAAGTACAGCTATTCTTTCATCTCCATTTTCACCGCCATTATCATCATTCAATACTTTCAGAGTTCTATAATGGCCTCTGAAGGTTCCACTTCCTTTCAATCACAGCCAACTCCAAATGCATTTACTATAATGCTTCCAAATTGATCTTTCCAGACATGAACCTCATCATAGCATTTCCTAGCATAAAAGCTTTTAATGATTCTCTCTTTTCATACACTACAAAAAAGTCCTTCTTTCCCCTGTCCACCTGGATATCTCCACCTAAGTTCATCTCTGATGATAAGTCCCCTGTGACATTATCATTGATCATCCAATTTTCTCTGCCTCTCCATTCCAGAAAAAAAATTACTTTCCTCTCTGGATACTACCAAGTTGTGTTTCTATTACTTTAGTTATTACAATACATAATATATTTCTTGCTTAGACTTTAGTACTAGGATATATGTTTAAAAGGTAGAAATCAGGAGGTGGTTATTGTCATAGAATCTGGAGACAGGGTATAGGTCAATAATAACCTCTACTACTCACTAGCAATTACTACAATAATGAAGCCCACCAAACAAACACAAATTCCCAGCTATGTACAACAATCTACTTTTTTACCCTAGATAATGGGTTGAGATGTAGTTTTACTCATGTGAATCAACCTTTGCTGATTTGGCCTATCCTATCCCTATTCACATGTCTTTGGTCAGTGCTGGTCAGTCATGGACATTTCCAAATGAGATAACTTATTTCCATTACCTAGTTCCCTCTTCTGCCTTTAAATTTGCCTAGACTCATTCTAATGATGGAGGTAGACCTTTAAGAACTTTCAAAAGTATGTGGAGTATGATTTTTAAAAACTGTGGAAATTTACAATATTTTTTAATGTATTACAGTAAAATATACATTGCCATTAATCCCCTCCAAAATACTCCTCCTCATTGTGAACACACTTATCCCATCATATTTAGAATTTTCTGAAGCCATTCTGGAAGTAACATTTTGTGAATGTCTTTAGTCTCCTAATTGCCTTGACATTTTGACTTGATTCAAAATCTTTACCTTTCATGTTTTTGTTTTGTTTTACTTTGGGGAAGAACCAGAAGTCACAAAGTGTCAGGTACGCAGAGTAAGTTAAGAGAGGACATGCCAGTGTATGTAGGAGACTGCCTTTCTGTTGCATGTCTCTCGTAGCAGCGTACACCATATTTTTTAATCATGCCTCATAAGGATATTCATGAAATAGGACTTCCAAAACTGCTTCAGAAAGTGTCAAGAATGATTGGATAAGTGTGTTTGAAGCAAGGCAGAATACTCTAAGGGAGACTAATGCCAACATGTCTTTTGTTGTAATACATTTTTAATCAAAAAATTTTTCTGTACTTTTCAACCACTTGTTACATGTAACCTCCTGAGACCTAGACTGGGAAGTAGCACAAGTTATACTTTCTGCAATTTATTGGGCAAAGCAAATGTACTATGTTTTCAGAAAGTGAGGAAACTGAAAATTTTAATGGGAAAAGCCACAAAGATGTATAAAAAGTGTGGATAAAAAGTAGCCTTTACTTTATAGGTAAATGGAGGCAACTGGAGACTATCCTCATAAGTGAAATAAGTAAGAATCATATTTGTAAATATTACATTGTGTCTCTAGTGTAAAAAGTAATAAAAACCATAGGAGTAATAAGACCCAAAATGTGTAATCGCTATTGTAAAAAAGAAAGGGAAAGAAAGTGCTCTAGAGGATATAACTGCATGTATGTTTAAGTGTGTAGGATTGATAACCACATTACTAAGGTTTTGTTGGATCATTGTGCTCTCACTGTTTGAATGTCTACTTTTTATGCTTTTATTTTGTAACTTGAACAACTATTTTTAAGAAGACAATATGTAATTTATCAACTAGTGATTTCTCAGTGGGTTTTTTTTTTAATTTCTATATTATGTCTACCCTTTTTTTTCCTGTTTAAATAAATTTCTTAAAAAAGAAAAAAAAAGTGGCCTTTAAGTGGGGCCATTTTTTGGAAGGTTAAGCATAAAAGTTCTTAAAATTTTTTTTATTTTTGTTTTTGTATGCATGCAGTACACAATGTTTACATTCCTTATGAGGAGTTGTAACATGCACATAACAAACTTAAATTCTTTTTCCATGTCTTTCCCTTCCCCTCTCTCCTCCTCCCTCCATCTCTTGATCCTCTTCCCATTTGGAAAAGATCTATAGCCCTACTTTTCATTATCTATGTTTTATGTTGCTTTTATATATACTTTGGTTTTCTCATATAAGAGAACTATGCAATACTCAAACTTATGTGTTTAATTTACTTCCCTGAACATTATGGTCTCAAGATGCATCCATAGTCCTACAAATGGCTCAAGTTTATCCTTTTTATGGCAGAGTAGGCTCCACTGTATATAAATACATTTTCTTCATCCACTCATCTATTGACAGACATTTAGGCTGCTTTAAAGATATAGCTACTATGAATTATGCCGCTATAAATACAGGTATCACACTTTTGCTATCACATACTGTGTTCTGTGACTTTGAGGATTTTTTTTCCATTTTATATCTACTGAGATATATTTGATCAATAAAAATCACACATATTTTATATTTAAATTATGCAACTTAATGTTTTGACATGTGTATAAATTGTGAAATAAACACCACAATCACACTAATCAACATATCAGCTCACATTGTTGCGTTTTTATGTGTCTAACATTTAAATTCTACAAAGAAAATTTCAAACAGAAAATACAGTAATGTTAACTATAGACACCATGTTATATATTAGATTTCCAGAACTTATTCATCTTGCCTAACTAAAGATTTGTGTGGCTACTGATGAAAACTTCCAGAGAAGCAGGCAAAAGAAGGAAGATCATAAGTAGATATCAACAAGATGACAGAATAGAACTCTCTAGCATTCATTCCCCCTGCAGAAATATCTATTGCACAAATATCTATGCATAAAAAATACCTTCACAACAGCTAAAGATACACCAGGTGAAATATTACAGCACCAACTTATAACACATGAATTAGAAAATATTTTTTGAAAACACAGAACAAGACAGCCTTACATTATCCATGTCACCCTTCTCCAGGCAGTGAAGCACAGAGACAGGTATCCTCTGGCAGGACATGGACTGGGAAATGAGAACCTGAGTTTTTCTTAAAGATCAACTCCCAGCCCATTCCAGTAAATCCCAGTAACAGACAGGACCTCACAGTCAGACTTCAGGTTAGTACCTACAGACAGAACCTCCAGCCCACCCCCACTCCTGGTGACTCTATGCTCTGCACCTCTTCCCAACATTCAGCTGGCTGCATGACTCCCAGCTTCAAAACTACCCCAGTAACAGCCCTAGTCATCAAGCTGGCATTACAAAACACAGCCAGATGGCCTGCACCTATAAATAAAGACTCCAACACCACACACACACACACACACACACACACACACACACACACATCCCATCACCACCACCAGTTTAAGAATAGCCCAGGGCCAGATAGGCCCACATAGCTCTTTCAAGCTCTATCTGAACCACATCAGCATACCTGACTTCAGGCACCAGTACAGCTCCCATGCACATAGACACTAGATCTTCCCAAGGCCAAGCTAGATCCTACAGCACCATTCTCCACAACAGCCTATGTGGTCCTATGCTGACCCAGCATCCAGGATCATTGTACTGGACCCTGACCCTGACCCAGCCCCCATAAATCCAAGTTCCAGCAAGTCCTCAAGACTCTAGGACCAAGGACAGCCCTCATGGACTTAGCCTGCAGGTCAGCCCCTGCACACTCACATTCACACTCACACTTCAGGACTTCAGCTCAATGTCCTGAAAACTCAGGCTTCATGGTCCCTTCAGATCCCCAAGCCTACCTCTACAGTCCCCACCAACAGATTCATCCTGATAGATCCAAACCCCATGGTCAAACCCATGGTTCCACTGACTTAGATATCAGGAAGTCCTGCCTGAGTGCTCCATCAGTACTTTCATCTCAGACCATGCCAGCTGGTCTGCCCAGCATTTCTGGATGGGCTGAATGGACAAAAGGGTTACCAGCCAAACACATTATGCAAAGACTAAATAATTACATACTTCTTCAAATTTTTAGATATCAACATAAGGCAACAAGAAACAGGAAAAGTCAAGGAAACATAATATTACCAATAGATCACAACAGTCTTCAAGTAGTTAACATGTAAGAATTCAAAATAAGTGTCAGCAAACTTTTAAAAATATAGAGAAACAATTCAATAAAATAAACAATAAATAACCGAAATAAAACACATATTAATATATAGTTAGAATGTTAAAAAGTCCTATTTGTCATCTTGTTCATATCTATTTTTTTTATTTAATCACTCTGTTAAATTAAGAAGTCAAACAAATTTTGGAACTAAAAAATATAATGAATGAAATAAAAAGAATTACACAGAGAGCATCAACACCAGAATTTATCAAGTAGAAGAAAGAAGCTGTGAATTTGAGGACAGCTTATTTGAAAATATACAATCAGAGGAGACAAATAATGATACACCACATTAACAGAATGAGGAATAAAAATCATATAATCATTTCACTCAAATCTATCTTGTTTAGATGCTAGTATTCTTATTTTATCATCATAGTGATCTCTATCTGTAAACTTTTCTGTGAACTCCAAGAGGAGAAAAAAACTTTACCAAAAATAAAAGTTCAAGCTATATGAATTCTAAACAATACTTTGAAAATTAGAGCAATTTTAATTAAGAACTTTGTACATTATATGAACATATGAATCCTAGCATAAAAATTTATTCTTTGAGTAATATTAGAATAATAGTTAAATAGGATAAGAATTGTGAGTTATTCAATCTAAAAGAATGAATTATGTGAGGAGAAGACAAGATGGTTGATCAGTGAGCATCAGAATACAAAGCCTCCCTGGAGAAACAATTCATATGCCAGAATAAAACACCCTGGAGAGACCCAGACAGAGGGAGATGGATCCTCTTGACACAGAAAGAAATTAAAACATAAAAAAGCTCATCAAATACCTCGGGACTACAACTGAAACAGCTAAAAACTACAGGACACAGCGTTTTCACAGTGACCCCCCCAAGTTTGCACCAGCTTGAATCCGCACCGGCAGGCAAAGCGGCCCAAACTCCTTCCAGCTACCACTCACAGGAAGCACAGCAGTGAAGTCGGGGGTTGGTGAGCCCAACGGAGAGCAGAGAATGGAGCTGGTGGAGGGACCTTCACTGATCCACGGTCAGTGCTGGGAGTGAGACCCCCCCGCCATGGGGAAGGGCGCGATCAGATGGGCAACTTGTTGGAATGGGGCAGGAGGAACCTGAACTGGGAGTGACAGTGACTTCGGTTGGTTGCTCCCTCCCCAGAGCAGATTCATGCAATTTTCTTGGACTGGGCCGGGCCCCTGGCTGGGACCCAGTGAGACATTCCAAGTCGATTCCCTGCACCTAGCATGCACTAAGGGTGAAGGCACTTGAAGTTTGGCTGGCCCAGTGGGGAGGGACAAGCATACGCAGCCTGCTTACACCTCAGTGACAAGAGCAGGCAGGAGAAGGGGGAATTCCCTTGCCAACATGCTTTGGAGGAAACGTGGCCAACAGGGAAGGGGACTGGGACCTGCACTGTAACTTGTGTGGAGGAAGCCAGGACCATGACAGAAGAGAGAGAGGCAGGAGGAGGCCCCCAGCTCAGAACCCTGAGAGCCCTGATCCAGGAGAAGGAAAAGCTAGGGAGACTGAGGGCAGGAAACACACAACATCAGACACGGCTTCAATGGACATTAAGAGACATCTTTGGGACCTTGTAGACGAGCTCAAAACTGAAATATTAAATCAGGTAAAGCAAGATATGGGTAGAGTAATAAAAGAAATGCTGTCAGGAAGCATCTTTCAGGATGATACAGATGGAAGAAGGGAGGAACACAAAAAAAGGGGAGAAACATTCAATAAAGAATATAAAGAAAATATAGAATACATGAAGCAGATTCAAAGAGACTACCAGGAAATTAAAAACTCCATTGAAAGCTGGCAAAACTCCCTAAAAGAAACTAAGGATAGACTATCAAAACTTGAAGACAAGTTTGCAATGTGTGATCATGAAAGGAAAGATCTCTTAAAAATAACAAGGAAACAGGCAGTACCAATACAAATGCTAGAAGATGACAAGAGAATCTACAATTTAAGAATAAGAAACATGAACAAAGAAGCAGGAATACATACAGGTGAATTACAAAGGCTATTCATGGAAATAATTAGGGAAAACTTCCCAAGCATGGGAAAAGAAAATGACATTCGGTTGTGTGAGGCATACAGAACTCCAGCCACCTACAACCAAAACAGAGCTATACCTAGACATATAATAATCAAGATACCAGAAATTCAATATAAAAACAGAATATTAAAAGCCGTCAGAGAAAAGAAAGTTAAGCCCATCAGGATCATGGCTGACTTCTCGACACAGACCATCAAATCGAGAAGAGCTTGGATTAAAGTCTTCCAAATCCTGAACAAAGTGTCCTCCAGCCCAGATTGATGTACCTTGCAAAACTGTCACTAGAAATTAATGGAGAAACAAGATGTTTCTATGATAAAGAGGAACTGAGAGAGTTTGTGACCACCAATCCAACCCTGCAGAGAATGTTAAAGGACATTCTAGAGAAAGAGAAAAAAAAAATCAGGATTTTAGGAACAGTGGCAGAAAGGCCTCAATGAGTGGGGCAGGCAGTAGAATGAAAGAGAAAAGTAGACAAACAAAGGCAGAAAAATAGCAAAGCAGAAATGAGGCAGAGAAGGATTGCTAGAATCTCTAACATAGATGGCCTTGATATGCTATATTGTTAATAGTGCACCAGGATTTAAAACCCACATTACGCACACTATTCTGCTTAGATGCATTATATTGTGTTCCAGTCATTTTACCTGTACTAGATTTGAGGGCACAGATAGTAATCCTGAAAATAATAGGATATACTATGGTAATCATCCTTAATTTCCTATTAACTTAATCTAAAGCTCTATAAAACCTATATTGTTTTACCATGACTGATTGTAATTGAATCTGGTTTGTTGGATCACTGTTTTGTATTGATAGATTTTATTCAAAGATGTTATGATTGATATTATCAAGTCTGAGAGTATAGGCAACTGCACTTAAGATGACAAGATCCACTAGAATATCCACTATGGTTTGATTATTACCTGCCTTTGAAGTTTTATACTGCCTACAATGTTTTATTTTACTAATATTGTTATTTACTGTTATACTCAACTATACTGCTATATTCAATTATGCCTGATGATATAGACATTCTATTGAAGATAATAAGAAACAACGCAGTAATCATTATAGATCACCTTGTACTGTGGTTTAATACAACTTTTTGGTTTCATGTTTTTATAGGAATTTATTTTGTTTTGTCTTGCTAAGTTTTGTTTTTCCCTCTAATACAGAGAGTGGAAAACATTTTCTGACCCTCAAAAAGGGTTAAGCTGGAATGATTTTAAACACATCCAATGCTTTTTATTTAATTAACCATTTTAGAGTAACAATGTGAATAAATTAGGAGTTCTGATACTGAGTGATAGGCAAATATACATAAATCTAAATTATTGAAAAGGGCTAAAATAACAGTATACTTCAATGTGATAATCAGTAATTATCTATTGTACTAATAATGACAGGAAAATAATTCACTGCTGTTGAAATGGCAATCATTTAACTTCACTTGTAACACATTGCATCAATGTCTTTTCTCATTTAGCTTGCTTTTCCCCCTATTGTGGAAGGACATTTGCTTTCTAATTTAAAAAAGGTCATTTTTCTTATGGATGGTAAACTTTGATTTTTGAATTGTTGCTTACCTAGCCACTAAAAATGTTCTGACAGCAGGGTGAAAAAGGAAAAACACTTGTTCTAAATATTACATGAGACTGTCTGTACCTGGAGCTCTCCTAATGAATATAGAAACACCAACACATAGAAATAGATCTCGGTGTCTAGCATTGAGACACCCACAACTCAGTGAATATGAAAAAGTTATTAAAATTGATACTTAAAATCATTATAACCCTTATATGGAAAAGCCCACTTAATTTGATAAGCTATACCACTGGAATGACACTTCCATTCTTGAGTATTATACTTGAAACTATCATAGTTTGATTCCTAAACCAGTGGTTCTTAGCATAGTCTCAGCTTTATATGGTATTCTACCAAATGGTTGACTTTTTTTTGGAAAATAATGTGGCAGTATGAAAAACATATAAACATCCAGGTATATATATTTTTCATAATTTCCACCAGAGAGGATATGTATATCAACTTTGAGACTTCTGGTGAACATTCTTATTTGAACAAACAAAAAGTTATGTTACAAAGAGAAAGATTTTTGAAATTAAGATACTAAAATGTTGTAAGTTTTTTTAAAAAGAAATTCTGGAATGTCAAGTTTGATACAAGCCGGTAGCAACCCTTATATACCATAAATGCTGTACGCTCAGAGCCATAGGCACACACTGATACCCAAGACCAGCGCGGATATAGGCAACCCTTTATGTCTACTCTGACTTTGGCTTTGCAGCTGCTGTTTTCTCAGTGTTGTCTCCGGGGCAGTTTCCTGTTGCCATAGCTGATGGCCTGCCCACGCCTGCCTGGCCCTTTCAAGTGTCAACACTCCCAGGCTGGCTGCAGTGGTCAAATGCTTGTTAATGAGATATAGCAGCTGGGTAGGGGTGAACCACTGAGACGGATAAAGGAATGCCGCTGGTGCAGGAAGCGATGCCTTTTGAATCTTTTCAGTAGGGTGAAAGCTTTCAAATCAAAGAGGGTATGTTGTATTCATTAATAAACCCAAGTTCCCATGCAGTCACATTAAAGCCAGCAGTTTAACTTTGCATCAGACAGGTGAATTTCCCCCAGATTTTACTCTGAAAGACAATGAACAAGAAAACAAGGCTTTAGCTTGGGATAAAGCAGCACTTCCTCATCTGGGGGGCTGACTGGACTGCTAACCAAGCAGGGAGTTGTTGCATTCTTTTCAATTTATCCTTTTGTCTGTGTATTTGTGTGTGTGCATGTGCACACTTGTGTGTGTGTTCCAAAGTTCATAGCAACCACCCTTGCTCCTTTCTCTGGAATCTTTTAGCTTGAGTACCTCTTTTTTCCCCTTTCTTTTAAAACCTGATTATCAAAAAATAGAATTAACAACTTAACAACTGCTCATGGAGAAAAAAAAAATTAAATAAACATGAATGTGGACCTCTGTCTCCGATGAAATATGTGCCCATCCTTCAATGCGCATTCCAACATATAGCCCGGATGGTTTCTCCAGGAGACTGGGGGTTGGCAGTGTCAGGAAACAGTTCCAACAGCTGGGAGAAGCCTAGACAGGGAGGGCAGAAGACATCGGAAGCATCTAACTGGCAGGAAGCCTGAAAGATACCATTGAGAAAATAACTATTATCTTTAAGGTCATTTGCTTAGAAAGTTGGACCAGGGAGAAATTTAAATAGGCCAATGAATAGCATCAGAGGTGAATTTTCTATTTTAGCATCATTTGAGGTAGTTGAGAAAGAAGGTCATAATTTTAGAAGCATACACATAATGATTATAATCAAACAAGGTATACAGATGTTCCTACATCTTAATTTCCATTTTTTCACAAGCTTATGAATTAACTAATAATTCACCAGTCCTATTTAATCATTATAAATTGAAGGCACTGCCTATGTATTATTTAAATATCATTTCTAACTACAAAGAGTAGCTATCTGAGCAAATTAAAAGTGGAAGAGATGTATTCCTCAGTTTTTAAAACAATCATAAACTCATAATTTAGGCATAAATTTTTATAAAGTGGTCTTTAACCTACATGGAAAGAAAAATGAAAATGTAATTCATTAGATGCTATAACTGTGTTAGGCATAAGCTAGACGCTTTAAAATAAACATATATAGAACTCTGTGTGTGTGTGTGTGTGTGTGTGTGTGTATGTATTAAAACAAGTGAAGTAAAGCCTTGTTAATCAGGATCCTCAGTTGTAGCATTTATATCAATTATCCAAGGCCATAATTGATAAATTTTAAAAATGAGCACATTTTGCTCTTCCTGTCCTTCCATTTTGTCATATTTTTTCACTAGTTGAGCTAATTTCTGCCACCTTTCCCATTCAGTGCTATAAGTGTGCACATGTTATGCTGTGTATGTGTGTGTGTGTCCATTGGGGGCTGGGTTGAAAGTATTACTATTACATAATCCAGAAATTCTAAGGAAAAAGGCCATGATGGGTTCCCATAAAGTGTATTTCCATTATATTTAATCCAGGGATATCTATAGCATATGCTGTATTATACATTCTATAATTTAAGTGCACCCCAGGGATATGTATCTAGTCAGCCCTCCAGGATAGGCTTAAAATAGAGACTCAAACAGGACCAAGAGACATAGATAAAAGTGCTTGGATAGCATCTGCAGATGATATCTCCTCTCCCTTCCCTCCAGACTCAACTTTTCCCTTATGTCAGGATAGGAAAAACCTACCACGGTATGACAATTTGTACCTATGTAGAATACGTTGTTGGTATTTGAAAATCTTCTCCTTCTGCCTGTACTCCAAGCTCTGAACAACCTCTAAGGAACTGCAGAGTCTTGTCCTTCCAGCTGGGAGAAGGTGGCCACAGTACAACTGTGATTTGTCTGGATCCCCTGCCTCTACACTGGCACACAGAATACATCTGTAACCTGTCTACTATCATAATATGGTAAGACAGGGTATGCACAAGGCCCGTAGCACTCCCTCCTACAGAAAGGAGGGACTCACAGGCAAGGACATCTCTGGGATTTGCAATCAGCTCAGGCCTGCACGCTTCTGCCTGTCTTCCTCTGGCTCTGAATGCACTGGATCTTAGAAGGAGGTACTTAGAAAAGCAAAACCCTAAGCAATGCAAAATCAGCACAGTTTCTGTGTAAAACAAAACAGAAACTTCATTTCCCCAGAACTTAATGTTTAAGTTGGGCATTTGATCCACTTCTGCTTTTTGTTCCTTTGTTTGCTGCCTCCTTGAACTGCCTCTGCTTTTCATTGTATTCTCTCATTTCTTGGCTCCCCCCACCCTTTTTTAAACTTGAAAATGAAAATATTCTAAGTGACGAGTAAGTAGCCCCTTCTCAAATAGAACCTGCAATAACATGCCTGGATTACATTAAGGAATGCTGGAGGGGATCCCAAAAACCAGTGTTTGAACAGTCAACTTGACAGAATGCTAGGACACCATTGAAAGGGCTCCTGTTACCTACCTGACTTAGAGCTAATCAGTGTAATCCGCATGACAATACATTGTCTGGCTCCGGGAACCTGCTGCCACAGCCAGCAGGAGGGGGTGGCAGGCAAGAGCCCCTGGGAGCGTCCAGCCTCTGCCTACTCCTGTCCAGGAGCTGCCCTTTCCTCTGGCTCTGCTTTTCAGTGTAGGCCATGAGGTTGCATAGAGGAAGATAACTTAGATTTATTAAGGCAAGTGAGCTCAACACAGAGACAAGAACAGAGAAAAACCACAAAAAGAGATCAATAGCTAATGGTCAAACCCTAGGAAACAGAGCAGCACTGAGAGCAAGTTTCTTGGCAGGAAAAGCAGATAGGTGTGGAAAGAGGTTTTGGGGAAATATTTGAACCAGTCTGGACAGAATGAAAATAGGTCCAAATGATGAACCCCATGACTGATTTTCTCTAGGACACTGTGAAGATCAAATGAAGAAAGAGTACAGAGTTGATTGAACCAACTGAAAAGAACGCAGACTTTCCTGTGGCTAGTTAGCTATTTCGAGCATTTGATCTGGAAATCATTTGTACAGAAGCTGAGGCAGGAGGATCAAACATTTGAATCCCACTTTAGCAATTTAGTAAGAGTCTGTCCCAAGACAAGGAAAGAGAGAAAGAGAGAAGAAAGAAAGAAGGAAAGAAAGAGAAGAAAGAAAGAAAGAAAGAAAGAAAGAAAGAAAGAAAGAAAGAAAGAAAAGGAAGGAAGGAAGGAAGGAAGGAAGGAAGGAAGGAAGGAAGGAAGGAAGGAAAGAAAGAAAGAAAGAAAGAAAGAAAGAAAGAAAGAAAGAAAGAAAGAAAAGAAAGAGGCCAAAGATGAGCTGATAGATGATCTCTGGGTTCAATCCAGTATCTTTTAAAAAAAAAATGTAATACTCTCTCAGTGGGACTGGATTTGTCACTTCCTAAAGAGCACAACTGCTGTCACTGCACCAATTGTGACTTTGTCATATCTTCTTTCTCAGCAAAAGAAAAAAAAAGTTTGTGCCTGGCACTTTTTTGTGACATTTTTTATTGAAATTGTTTAGGAGCGAGAAAGAGGGGTAAGAGAGAGAGAAGGAAGGAAGGAAGGAAGGAAGGAAGGAAGGAAGGAAGGAAGGAAGGAAGGAGAAAGAAAGAAAGAAAGAAAGAAAGAAAGAAAGAAAGAAAGAAAGAAAGAAAGAAAGAAAAAAGAAAGAAAGAAAGAAAGAAAGAAAGAAAGAAAGAAAGAAAGAAAGAAAGAAAGAAAGAAAGAAAGGTCAAATACAGAGATACAGAGGGAGGAGAGGTAGGAAGGAAGAACAAACAAGGAAGGAAAGAAGTAAAACTGACACTGACCCCACCTCCTTTCAGGCCATACTGCCCAAGAAAAGGAGAGCTGATACAGAATGTCCCCCCTGCTATATTTATACTCTGCAGACATAACTTAAGAAAAATAAAAATTCTAAAAGGAAAAAGAGGGGAAAAGTTTAGAATTAAAAGATGGAATGTATGACTTCTGCATAATTTTAAGTGAGCTTCTGTACTTGGACAATCAGATGGAAAATAATCTTCTGTGGCTTGAACAGCAAGATGGTCCCAGTGACTAATAGCTAAGGCTTCAGTTGGATCACTATTTCTTATCTCCTGTTCAAAGTTCTACATCAAAGAATTATTATCAGCTGTTCAAGTGGACAGCAAAGCCCTGCAACACCTTAGAGCACTCAACAGTGAGGAAAACCTAACAGCCTTCTTTTTTGGAGTAAAGACAGATTTGTGAACAGAATAAGTTCCTGAGATATTTAAAAACATAAAGAAAATTCAGAAGACTGGTGTGTTTGAATGAAACTAAGCTCTGAACTAGAAAAAACTAGACATTTTTATCATAGCAAAATTATTAAAATTGTTCCAGTAACTTTTTAAATGATCATTTATTTAAACCTCTATATTTCGAGTTCTGCTAAGGTGTTGGCAAAACTTGGGAAGAAAAAAAGAAAGAAATTTCTGTCCTCATGGAGTTTATATTCACCTTACGGATTATTATCACTTTGATGTACAATCAATACAACCATTCTGAAACTGCGATGTTTTACCTTAGTCAATTCTGACCATTTTTTCCTCCTAGTGAAATACATTTAATAGGTCATATTGAAGCCTTATGATTAATATAATCTATGGATGAAAGACATCTCCTATGGGAAGTAGTTCTATTAATTGCTGCTTATTGTGGTGGCATGTGCATGCACAAATGTGTGCAAATAGTTGGGTGGGCAAGGTAAGGATTTTAAAATGTAGAAAATTTTAAAATCACAGTCAAGGGATTAATTTAGGAAAAAAGGAGTTGGTCTATGTTTTTCCTCCAAAATCACATTGTATCTCTGGGAGAAATAACTTGTTTTCTGGAGCCTCCTCAGACATTTTCTTCAAGGCCAAGTGACTGCAGTTCATGTAACACAAGACAAAGAAGAAAAGCATTGAGAATATGTGCTAAGTCCAAGCAAGCCCAAGGGTGTGACAGGACAACATCTTCCAAAGAAGAAAATAATCTGGAATTTAACTGTTTGTTAAGTATTAATTCTACCAAATATCCTGGTGCACAGAAATAGAGCAAGCAATATCTAATAACATTAAACCTTAAATTCAAAAAGGGCAAAGGCAATACTCTCTTTAAAATATAAGCTGTAACATCTCACATTTTATATAAGCTTTGAAGCAATAATAAAATAATCATTGAGAAAATCCTTATCTTTGAAGATAAGGATTGAAAGGTTAAATACAGTATACCGTATTTTCAAGTGCAAAGACAACAAGGAAGTTCTCTGCAGAAAATGCCCATCTGTTTGAAGCACTTTCTTTCATGTCTTCACCTTTCTTGAGCTCTTCCCTCAGTATTGCCCTGGAAGTTATGTGATATTTTGCTTTGTAACACATACTCTTGGATACTCCATAACTTTAACCAATGATACATATAGACTATAGCTGATTTGATTATGTCATGTATTTGCTTTTGTAGGTCAGTGTCAATGTATCTATTCTATATCCTCCATCCTCCAAACTAAAACAAAACAAAGCAAATTAAACAACAAAGAACCAATTGCAGGCTAATCCTGTAAGAGTGACTTAATCCTTTGGTTTCCATCTTAGATAAATCCCAGTACAAATAATGTAGTTTTCACACTGAGTTTCTATTTTTGCCTTCCTATTTAAAAATCAAACCTTATGAATTATTGCCAGGCTGTAACATAAAAATATTATGCTTAATTTTTCTGGCATACTTTAATGCATACCTGTAGTATGCACTCATCTATTCTAAATCATTTATTAGCCATCTATTTTGATTCAGTGTTGGTTTGCATTGAAACTTTTGTTACCAAAGAAATGCTTTTTTTTTTTTCAGACTAGATCAGTGTAATAAAGGAAAGTGATAGTTTCTTCACACAATAAAAATAGCCCAACTGAATAATATGTGGGAGAATCTTTTTTGGCAATTATTACATTACATAAGCTTATTTTCTGGGTGATCAAAGGTCTACAATAGAAATAACAGACTTTTACACTACTACCTATTTTAAGGAGTTTATGAAGATTGAGCAATAAAGTAGCATCATTTAAAATTATCTTCAGAATGAGGAAATACAAAGACTGAGTCTCATTGACTGAAATGTGGCTGATGCAGTCCACTCTTTCCACAATGGACTGAGCCACAAGTAACATAAACCATGAAGATGACTGATGTGATTAGATTAGTCATGGTACAGTGTAGTTTAGCAATCACCTAGAGACTCAGTCAGCTAAAGTCCACATTGTCTCAGCTCCTCTGGAACCTAATAGTCTGCTGGAAGCCGTTATTGAATACAGATGTCCCTCATATAGCAAAACAAATAAACAAAATTCTAAACTCTCAAAAAAAAAAAAACCCTTACTATGGAAAATTTAAAACTGCAACAGAATTTTTACTGCAAGTTACTCTAAAAGGTACTTTATACAAGTCAGCATTGCTTGACTTGCAAAAACTTGAATTCTATTACAAATTTCTGTGGCATATTTATTATATTAAACAGATGGTACATGAATTAAGATCTCAATTTTTACCGAATGTTCAGTAGAGAGGAGTTGATTGGTTTATTCTAGGTTATTCTAGGCTCAAAACCCCATTTGATACAAAGTAATGGAGAAGAAAGGATAACTAATCTGACCACATGGCCACAAATCGTAAAGATTGAACCCAACCATCATCAGGTCCTGAAACGTAGGATGTTCAAGACATCACATCATTTTTTAATCTATATAAGGTTGACGATAGTGTATAAATCCCATTTGAAAGTCACAGTTCAAGTTTGACCTTTCACTTTCTTATCTAGAGAAAATTTCATTTTTGAGTATCCAAGAATATTTAAACAATTCCAACTATTTCAAGAGAACTTTTGGCACACACACACACACACACACACACACACACACACACACGTCACCCTGTTAAGTGAGCTGTTAGCAACAGCTAACAGTTGCTGCCACCTATAGGCCCAATCTCAAGAGAAAGCGCTAGGACTGGAGCAGAGATACCTAAGTTTTACAGGAACTGCTGAACAGAGCAAGTTTATTTTTTCTCATTGAAAAAAAAAAAAGAAAGAAAAGAAAAGAAATTGGTACCCAGACATGACGGATGCAATGCCCTGAAAAAAATGAATTTAATATAACAAATTTCATTGCTTCCATCAATGAGAGCCTCTTTAAATCCTCTCACGAAGGGCAGCCTTTCCCTTTACAAGGCCACTGGACAAAAACAGCAGGAACCAAGCTGGTGAGTCTCCAGTCACATCTAATTGTGACTGCCATTGCTTAAAATCAACATGAAAATAAATGAGGAGATTTCATTTCTTGCACCTACTAGTACATATCACATGTGAAAATTAGAGTTTCTCTGAATATTCTCTCCCTACTAGAGATTCTATGAACTCCTTCCTGGGTCAAGTAAAGTAAAAACAGAAGAAAAATAATTGAATCCATAAAAGAATTAAGTTCAATCTTATACTCAGGCCTTTTATTTTTAAATACCAGTAAGATGGAGATAATAATGACTGCCTTCACCCCGCATCTTAAAGATTTTTAAAATTTATTTATCATTTATGTTCAGCGAATATATATATATATATTTATATATATATATATATATATACACACATACACACATATATGTGTATGTGTTCAATGAATAGCATACAAAAGTCATAAAAATGTTACCCTTGATATACTCACTAATTTTATGACATTCTGCAAATTTTTATAATTAAACATTTCCTTCTGATTTGTAAAGTGAACAGCCCATTCTAAGTGATTTCTAGAATCCTCTTAGGCTGAGGAGTCTACCGTGCAACATTTGAGTTTGGCATTCTCTCCCTACATGAGTTAGACCTTTTTCTGAATTTGCTCAGTAAGTGAAAGTGTAATATCTATAGCTCTGTGTTCCCTTTATATTTTAGGATACATGGAGACCACAAGAGAAAGTCTTCATAAATCATGTCATTTTTTACTATTCCTAAGATAGAACCGTCCCCTTGTTACAGATTGAATTATGACCCCCGCTATCCATAACTTCAGAAACTCAGAATGTGACTATATTTGGTGACAAGACCTTTAAAGAAGCGTGTAAATGAAAATGAGGCTGTTACCATGGACTCTAAGTCTGACTAGCGTCATAGGATGAGGCAATTTGGCAGGCAATGAAGACACATAAGAGATTTACAAACATAGAGCACATGAAAGGCACCTAAAAGAGAGGATATCCATGATCCCAAGAGAGGGCCGTCAAATGAATATAATAATCCTGCTGACACCTTGATCTTGGACATTAAGGCTCCAGAATTGTAAAAAGTTGAACTTCTTTTGTTTAAGTCACTAGTCTTGGATTTTGTTATTGCAGCCATAGTGAACTAATACATCTGTTTAATTAACTGGGACTTGGAATGATTTGTTTATTTCTCTTACACTTAAAGTATAGTACAGTTTCAGTTAGAATAAGTTCAAAAGATCAGTTCCATAGAATCAGCTATATTGATGGTAACATTGTGCTTTTTTGATGTTGCAGTTTTAGAAAATGTATAGTTCTCATCATAAAAGTAAAAACTATGTAAGGTAATGCACCTGTTAATTAGCTAAATTTAACCATTTCTCAGTGTATACAGACTTCAAAACATAATATTGTATGTAATTAATACACACAATTTTATCAGACAATTCAAAAATGAATAAAAGTATTTTCTTTGAAAATTATAAAATTAAAAATGACATAAATGGTCTAACACAAAGTGGTTAACATTATGTGTTTAGAACAAAGCGGTCGATCGAACATTAATCTTTTCCCTTCCTAATCCTGCCCTCGCTGATAAGTGAGTGAGTAATCTTTGGAATGTAATTTCACCTACTTTTTTCTCTTCCAGCAGCCACCTTGTCCACGTGCAAAATTTGACAAAATAATTTTTATAAATGTTGACATGTAATATCTTTGGGAAGCATATGAATTGCAGTTGGTTATATTTAACCAAACAGATTGCTGAAGAGGACATGCACATATAGAAGTGTAGTATTCTAGCTGACCTAAACTCCCAGCTGCCTCTGCTGCGTGAACTCTTGGGTGTGCTCTCCAAAGCTGCATGGATTTCACCACTTAGATAAACACTTCAAAGTCTAAATGTTCATTCACATTTTACCTTAGATACACGCGTCTGCTGACCTTCTCAAAACCTAAAATGCGACAAGGTAATCTGAATGACTTTTTTTGCTTCCTATGTTCTACCAAAAACTCCAACAAAGAAGTCAGACCCTCCTCCTCCTACTCCTCTTCCTTCTTTCTCTTCTTCTTCTTCTTCATCTTCCATCCTCTCTCCTCGCACTTCAGCTTCCACTACTGCACCAGGTAGTGCAGGTGTGATATTAAATCAGTATCTTCCTAATAGATTTTTAAACACTTCTGAATTTTATGAACTAGTAAAGAGTGGGGATAATAAAAATAAAATCAATAAATATACTTGTAAATCTTTGCTAATTCAAGGAGAAGAAACCTTCAAGCAGAATACTTTTCTTAGTCTATTGGTGGAATTCCATAATCTTTTTATTTTTCCCTCCTCCTTCTGTTACTTCAAAATCTAAAGCAGAATCTTCCCAGGAGCTCATAAAAAAGAAAAATAATAAAAACAAATGTAAGTTAGACTTTTTGCAAATCTTGGAAAATGAGCCGTTCTGGTTCAGTTCAAGGTTTTGGCAAAGATCCAAGAGCAAATAAGAATGAAGATCACATATCCATAGTGAAAAGTGGGAAGTGTATGTAGTGTAAAAGTAAACAAAGAACTAAAAGGGTCCGTCTAATTAAAGAGGAAATTACCTTTGGTAATCCGGTAAAATCAGGAATTGACTATGAGAATTTCCATTACTGTAATCCCTCTATCTAAGATAATAAAGTAATACAGTAACATTTCAAAATGACAAATGCTTCAATAACAAAACTTAAGAAACCTTAAGTTTGTTATATAAGAAAAAATGTTTGAAATAAAAAGGGCGGTCATTAAGTTATTAATCTAGTTCTTCAGCTACAAGTAGTATCAGGAATGGCCAATTATTTCAGAAACAGAAGAATAATAGAGACAAGGCAAAGAACCAAAGAGGAAATTCACTAAAATTTCATTCTCTAGTGAGCATTAGTGACTCGCTGTCTCAACCCTGTTCACAGCTATTCCCAAAACATCTCTCAATGATTGACCAAGTGTAACCATGTGATCCAGTTCTGGACAGTAACCTATAAGCATTGGGTATTGCTTTCAAGAAAGTTTTTAAAGTATACAGATATCAGATATAGAAAAGATATAGATAAAATTTAGCCTTCTGATTTTATCTCCTTTTGTTTTAAAACCTGATATGAGGCCTAAAAGCACAGTAATTCTGCAGGGATAAGAATAAGGATAAAGGCCTTACATGATAAAGATGACTTGAAAATGGTGAAACTCTTTCTTGCAAAACCCACGTCAATCTGCTTAGTCCAGATTCTTGCTGTAGAAGATCAGTACACCCTTTTTCTGTTTATTTATTAAGCTACTACAATTGTGTTTTCTATTACTCATGGGCAAATATAAGGTCATAGGATATTTCACCCATAAAATAAGATCAACCAGATCCTGCTGTGAAAAAGAGCAATCAGAGAGTTTGAAATAATTTTTGTGATTTCACTAAATATTGACATTTGGAAGGGAAAAAGAAGAAAATAGAAGGATGAAAATGAAGCAAGAAAGTGGGTTTGAAGGGAAGAGGGAATTGGAGAGAAAAAGAAAAATCAAGATATGTCATGCACAGGTACAAAGTCCCTCTGATAAGTGTGATCACTATGCATGTCTAATATATGACAATAAAATTAATCAAAAATCTTAAAAGATTGAAAAAATTTTAAAATAGAAGCACTGAAAATAAAAAAAATTTTCTTCATTATCAAACAAAAGACAGAAATACATAAAATGAAAGTTCAGATAAATAATAGAGAAATCCCAGGGTATGAAATCTGATATGATATTTGCAGTGAGAAAAAAGTAAATGGGAAAATATAATCAAAGCAATTGAGAGACTTTCTTTTCCTCTCTCAACTGAAGCAAAGTACACATGTCAAGTTGAAAGGAGCTACTATGTGCCCAACAAATTCAATGGGAAAAAAGTCCATCCTTTGCCACATTTCAAAGAAATCTCAAAATTTTAAGAACACTAGAACTGGTAAGTTGCCAGAAGAAACATACAAAGAATTTATCAATAACCACAAAAATTCTTTCACTATCAACAGAATATGCCATTCGAAAATTCAGCAATGTGCTAGCAACTGATACTCAACATAAAGTAATATATTTAGTCAAACTGTCATTCCAGGGATTAATGAAGGACATAAGCAAACTGACCCTGCTCTGGATGCTTCACCACTGGCAGGTTTCTACCCCTACTCTTATCCCTTCTCCTCTTACCCCACATCTGGGCAACCTGATAAGAAGGACCACACTCCCTCTCAAGGTCCCAGTGCAATGTTCAAACATTCACTGTCGCCTGACCCCTTACCCACAATAAAAGCCAAAGCCACTTGTCCCTCACTTCACTTCAGTCATTTCTGAAAGGTTTGCGTACCTGTACTGTTCCTCAGAGTTCCTCTTTATATGAGTAGTAAACATTTCACACCATCTTGGGAAATATAAGACATCAATCTTGAGTGGAAAATTGACCCTGCCTACTGCAAGGCTGCCATAAGACAGAAGCTGAGTTAATGTATTTCCTCCCACACAAGGCCTGAAAAATCTAAACAGTTATGCAGCTTTTCTGGAAAACAAAATCTTTGAAGTTACTCTCTAGAAAAGCATTCCCAAGGGACGTTCATCTGAAAAGAAATGTGATTTAAGACACAGAGTACTCAACCCAGATGTGTAATGAAAGTAAATTTTGTGATTCTTATTTCCATAGTGAGTCATACCAAATATGAACTGAAGGTAAAAGCATGCAGAAGCCAGAATTTCTAGAATAACATCAAGAAAAATGGCATGATTAAGAAATTAAAACTTCTTAGTGACGTGAGACAAAAGTGTTTCTGAGCTCAACAGGAATAAAAAGAAACAACTGAAAACCTCAGAGGAAAAATGCTCAATAGAAAAAATAATTGAAACATGAAGTAAATCAATAAAAGAAATGATTTTATGTAGTTGATGACGTGAAATTTAAAAAAGGAATTCAACTGAGTTTGATTTTTGTTTAGTGGTGCAGAATTTTGCAAGCATAATGAGCATTCGGTTCCTTCCTCATTAGCTGCAGACATCAAACACACAGTTGAGAATTTATTTCCTTAATAAAAGTTACTTACTTCAAAGATGACCAGTAATATAGAGGACAAAAGTAGAAGACAGGCTGGTAGACTACCAAAGAAATGGGTAGCTTGATCATTTTTACCCTTTGAAGTTGGAGATAAAGCAACAGTGTGGTCCTTTTATTGCCTGAATGACTGGCTCCAAATATTGAATAGAAAGTTTTAACAAAATTTCTTGTTTAAACAATCCTAACTTTCCTTAAAGATGACAAAGGTATAAAACATTATGTGACAAGCAACTCGGTCATTAACTGATAACCGAGTTAGGTGGCTACAGATGTGTGTTATTATCAAATCATCTTTGGGTGTATATAGCAGTCCCTTGGGACAACATTCATTCCAGGAGGGACTGCAGTTTTATATCTTCTTACATTATGGTAATACTATAAATTGTATAATTGTAATCTGTGCATTTTTAAATTAAGGTAGGCTGTATTTCTTTACTTAAAAACAGCTTTACAAAAGAAAGCTCATCATTGATGCTTACTACCTACCCCAGAGATCTTGAACATTTATTCATTCTACACTTTAGTTTTTCTATCTCATCTCTGTGGTGTGCTGATAAAAATTTTACCTATCTCACAATGTTGTTGTGCTAGTTAAATTAGATAAGTCTTACAAAAACAATGTGGGAACATGGTAACTACTAATGAAAAATGACCTACAGTTATTATTTTGCATGGCCCTTACTATACAACATTGCTATCCTAACCCTTCCAACTTCATTGTTTTTCTCCAGATGCCACATCCTCCTTGTTATCAAGAATGCTGTTTGTGTATGACTTTGAGGCATACAGCTGTTGACCTTTCCGTGTTTCATGTGTCCTTACCTAACACCCAACCAAACATAATCTTCCAAGAACTCTGACCAATTGAACTTTCACCAACTCAGTATGAAACAGAGCTTCTCTTAAATTAGGAAAGAGTAATCTAGTCCTGGGAAGGGCATTATACGGAACTCAAGATAAGCATTTTAAAAATTTTACCTGTTATCTTTTTTTCTTAATTTGTTAATACTAAACCAAGGTCTCCATTCATCCTTTATGAGTGCTCTTTCTGAATCCAGCATCAGGATTTTACATACAGACTTATTAAGTAGCATCTGCAAATATTTAGTCAAACATAGTAGGCAATCAGGGTCAATGCCTTGGGGTAGGTTTCTTATGTACTATGAATTTTCAAAACTGGAAAAATATCTGAAAGTGAATACATCAAGGGTCATTTCCTTCAAACACAGTTGGAAATCAAGAGCACTGATTTTGAATAATAGTGCTGGAGTAGTGCAAAATAAACCTCTTAGCCTTTTGTACTTTTGAGCTCATTGCATTCTCCCAAGAAGACTAAAGTAGATGCTAACAACAATGACCAACAGCAATGATTAGTTCTGACCTTGAGTAGTAACTGAGTTGTTAGAAATTTATATTTTTTTAATATTATTATTGCCACTTTTATATGGAGGAATTTCTAAATCTAAATTACCTACAACCTATCATCAGATACCCACCTTAAGTATCTATAATATCCTTTTCTCCATGGTGGTAAAGGCACAATACAGAGAGGGAAGGATGTCCACTTGCTCAATGCAGTATCAAGGATCATGGTCCAAAGAGATTATTGGTTCCCTTTATTTCTAAGAGTGGTTTTGAGTGGTATCTTCTTAAAATGAAATGCAAAATACAGCCTCTAAGTACATATGTTATAAACAAAAGACTATTGCTCTGCAATATCTTTTATAATAGACAAAAGTCTAAAATTGCTCACATCATTGGCAGCCATAGAAGGGCACATAAGCATCTTCTAGGACCTTTGGCTTGAGCAAATGCAATGCAAGCCCAAAGATGAAATTTTGAATGGTGGTTTATTTACAAGATGTCTTTGAAAAAAAATTTCTTTGCAAGTAAATGTATTTTATTTTTCTTCCAAAGTAAATTACTCAAATAATAAATTATCTTGATTTTAGAATCCAGAGGCAGAACTTTTATTGTTAGCAAATCTCAAAATCACAAGTATATTTGAAGTAATTCTTCTACTTAATATATTTAATTAGAGATCATTAATTAAATACTGTGTTTACTCTAATTCTTGTAAAAATTTCTTGCTGCAACTGAATTTCTGAGTTAGAAGTTTAAAAATAAATAACACAAAATGACATTAGATTTTAGAGGCATTTTTGCAAGCAATCACTTGGTTTGTTCATAACCCTGCTCAGCTGTGGTTACTCTAGTGAATTCTAGAGTACTCCTGAATGTGATAATCCCAATTCTTTATTTATATATCCATATGTACAATGGAAGTTTTGGTTTTTTGAATCAGGGGTCTCATCATGTTTACCTCATATAAGCAGGAGCTGGAACATAGCACTTGATAAAAAGTTGGACATAAATGTGCTATGCCTAGTAATAAGACTTACCTTTGAAGATTGTGGAACAGGTAGTTTGAATTCAAACCAAACTTCTTAACCAAGTCACTGAGCTCCCTCTAATTTCCATGAATCTGAGACCATCTGTACCTTTGGGTCACAGTGAAGGTGAAAGGAGATATACAAGAAATTCCTAGCACATTTTAGGTAATCAATACAATTATCAAATACTTTATTGAATAAGTTTTACACTTACTTCTCTTTTATTTTAGAAATGCTGAATACTTAGGTGTTGAATAAATTTTTAATGAATCAGTGACTGACCCAAGCAATGTACTGCAATAAAGGCAACATGAATAGAACTTGGAATAAGAACTGATTTTGAGTTCCAGCTCCAAAAATTTGATAAATCATTTAATCTTTCAAATTCTCAGTTCCCTTACCTCTAAAATGAAAATACATGGATTTAAATTAGACAACATTCCCAAGGTGAAATATAGAAAATTAAGCAATTCTCATTTTAATTATTGTTACCAAATAGTAAAACAACTTATTATGTGAATAAATTTAATCCAATACAAGTCTTTAATAAATAATTTTCATTAATATAAACTCTTTATGAAGGCAATGTGCATATAAAGAAAAATGTCTTGTGATATTATAGGAAATAGTGTACAGATCCAAAACTAGAATAGAATTACTTATTTTTTTATTTAAGATTAAAAAGACACAGAAAATAAAAACAAAAAAGCAATACAGATAAACAATAAGAAACCAAATACAATAACAGGGTAAGTTTACAAAACAAAAATGACAGGAGTTTGACAATGGTTGTAATATTGTATATTGTTATCTTCAAGAGGATTGCTTAGATTAACAGATACAACATGTAAAATTAATGTATACAGATATTAACTGTTCTTTACCAATAACTAATACAATTAGTAGTATAGTCAGTTTAGCTATCATGTATGTATGTGTATATATATATATATATATATACACACACACACACACAAATTTATGTCTTTTTCCTTTTCTTTTCCTTCTTTCCTCCTTTCCCTTATTCTAATTTTCCTCTTTAAACAGTTTCTTACCCTTACACAGTACTCATTGTGGATTTTGGAACATATATAATTTTTCAGTTGGGATGACTTTTTTTAAAGTACTGTGTATATTTAATACATTTTCTTTTACTCTCCCATTAATTATTTTCAGTGCTCAAGTGCATATAATTTTCCAGAAACTCTGATGAGAAAACACATGTGAGTTTGATTTATTTCACTTACAAGTATGGTTTCAAGTCATGTCCATTTACTTATAAAAGTCTCAATGCATTCTTTCTTTAAAGCTGAGTAGTACTCCATTGTATAAAAATACCACATCTTTTTTATCCATTCCTTGATTGATGGCCATTGGACTGCTTCCAAGATTTGGCTATTACAAATTATGCTGCTATAAACATGGGTGCATATATATCACTGTGTTATGATGTTTTCAATTCTTCTGGGAAAATGCCCAAAAGCAGGATAGCTGGGTCAAATGGAATCTCTAATCCTAGTTTTTTGAGGAATCTCCACACTGATTTCCACAGTGGTTGCATCAGTCTACATTCCCACCAACAGTGGGTGGAGAAGGGTTCCTTTTTCCCCACAGTCCTTCCAGCATTATTATTGATTGATTTCTTGATGACAGTCATTCTTTTTGGAGTGAGATGGAATCTCAGTGTTCTTTAATATGCATCTATTGAATGATCAGAAAAACTGGCTTTCCACATGCTGAAGACTAAAACTAGACCCACTCTTTTCACCATGTACTAAGCTAAAATCAAGATGGATCAAAGATCTAAATATTAAAAGAGAAACACTAACTTTTCTAGAAGAGAAAGGAGGTAGAACTCTTGAAAACATAAGTGTAGGCAAGATTTCATGAAAAAACCCCTGATCACTCAAGAAATACTACAAAGAATCAACAACTGGGATCTTATTCTATTAAAAAGCTTTTGCATAGCAAAAGATATTACCAGTAGAGTGAAAAGAAAACACACAGAAAGCAAAAAAATTTAGCCAGTTGTCCCTCAAAGGACTAATATCTAGAATGTATAAAGAATCGAATAAAATCAGACTCCCCCTAAATTTAAAGGCCCAATCCAAAAATGGGCATCTGAAATGAATAGACTCTTCTCAGAAGAAATACAAATGACACTACCTATCTTAATTTTGAGCATTTTACATAGAAAATAAACCAAAGTGAAACTGATTTTTAATCTTGATGAATAATAACTTGAAGCTGAAAACAAGTAAACACTATATATATATATATTTAAATATCTAGAATATTTATATTCTAGAATCGATGAATGTTGATAGGCACAGAAATACATTATGTAATGAGGAGTTGTAGCTGATATTGTGCTCCCAACTCCTTGTTTCCTTATGTACAATTTTATTCTCTGGAATCACTGAGTAAGATGTTACTTTAAAGGGCAAATAGAGGCTGAGTCATGAATTCTATTCTGAATAAAAATGAGATATTCTCTCTCTCTCTCTCTCTCTCTCTCTCCTTTTTATTTAGTATGAAAGCCAAGATCTGGAATTGCAAAATCTTAAACAGCCAGGCCATGAGGAAAATGTATTCTGTGGCTAAAGCTGTATCTCTGCAGAGGAGGAGTATCTATGAAACACCTGCTTTTCTGGACTTGATGGCAGATATAATCCAGGACACTATTTTTGTAGAAAAGGTAAAATGGCTTAAATGAGCCCCAAGCGGGAAGTAACCTCATCAAGATGAAGAAAGCCAGGAGCTCACCAGAGGCGCCTACAGGAAAACCATTGACAGGATCTGGACCTGAGGACTCAGAGGGCAGCTCATACCCAGGTTCTAGGCCTGGATACAAATTCCCCTCTGTGGTTTTTTTAACTATTTAGTAGAATTACAAGACTATAAATTCTGCAGTGGCAAAGTTGGGAGAAACCATGGGCTCCTCTTAGAAAAAGTACAAGAGCAGCACTAACCCATGTGCCTTGGGACTTAGTGGCCCTGTGTGACTTGCAGAAGAGCAGGGCAGTCCATAGCTATCTGTGGGCAAAAGCATAACTAGGATGAATTTGAGAACATAGAATCCTTCTCTAAAACATTTTCAGGGAACTTTGATGAGGAATCCTGGGAAGATGAGACTTTATCTTATGGGAGCACTTACCATCGAGGCAAGAATGACCTGTCATCGGTGCCTGTTAGGTCCTATTTCTAGGCAAGCGTATTATGTTCTCTGGGTGTTTCTTTCCCTAGATTTGTTCTTCTTTGCATCTTTTGGGATGACTTTTTAAAAAGCACTGTATATATTTAATACATTTTATTTTACTCTCCCATTAATTATTTTCAGTGCTCAAGTGCATAGAATCACTTTGAGCACAAATCAACAATCAAAAGTTTCCTATTTTTTCATTTTCTCATAAATCATTCCTTAGATTGGGGGTGATTTCTGAGATTTTACTCTTGTATTTCTGATTCATTATTTTCTCAACTTTTTCTAGCACAGCACCTATTGTATGTGTGTGGCCTGCTGAGATAAATAGAGTTAAACTGATTATGCCTCAAATGATTGAAGACTCAGCCCCACAGCAGCTGCCCTACGTATTGAGATTGGGAAATTCTGTGTTCGCAGTGCCCTGTATAGCTGCCTCTCACCTCGTATGGCTGTTGAATCTTTGAAATGTGGCTAAGCTGGAAAGTACTGTAAATGCAAACAACATACTAGATTTGAGCATTCTATTTTTAAAGGCCATATAAAATATCTCATTAATAATTTTATATATGTTACATCTTGAAATGATAATATTTTAGATATTCTAGGTTAAGTGAAATATATTATTAAAATTAGTTTCAGCTGTTCTTATTTTTTTTAATGTGACTGAAAGAAAGTGGAAAATTTCATATGTGACTCCAATTAGATTTTTTATTGGGCTCCGTTGCTCTGAATTAAAATATTATTCCTTATTAAAAATGCAACTGTGGCTTCTCAGAGAATATGGGTCCAGGGTACTCTTCAAGGCCAGTTGGTCAACCTGTGGACATGTCTTTTGCTCTGTCCCGCTCTTATCCTTCTCATTTCTTCCAGCTCCTTCCTACCTTATCAATAAAGCTTTCTCTATCCCCCTTCTCTCCTAATCTTTCTCTCCATATACTTTTCCATTCAATGTACAGCTTGTATATCTCACTTTCTAGTCCAGTCATTGAAACCTGATTCTAACCCCATGGGGCCACAGGCAACAACAGCTTTCTGCTTGGCCTTGTGGTCTCTTGTCTTTCCTCAAAAAGTTCTCCTTGTTGGTTTCTTGTCCAAAGTTCTTTCGTCTATTCCTACTTCGCCAGGCCATCACAGGCAGAAACACTGAAATGTTTCGGCCATCTCTCTTGACTCCCCACCTCAGGCTGGAACCCAAACTCAGGCTGTGGCACCTGCCCTGCAAGCAGCATCTTCTTCCCTTGAGCTCTTCCCATCCCTGCCTTCCACTCTCATTCTTCTCCTTTGTGGGATCTGAGAAACCTTATCATAGGGATGTCTTCTTGAAAACTATTCCATTCTTGAAATATCTTCCCAGATTGTTCTCCGGGATTCAACAGCTCAGTTTCTGCCCTCCTCATCTTCCTTCTGCCTCTACACGTGATGTGCCACCCTTTCCTGTAGTCCCGAGGCTCCATGAAAGGCACACACAATTCTTATCAGTCTCCCTCCTTGAGATCTTGCTCCATTTGTCCCTTAAATACTAATGCTTTCCAGTTTTTTCTTCTTGATCTTTAATCTCTTTCTAAGAAGTTTAACCTTCCTCTGTGATTATAATAACAATTCACAGGATAGTTGTATCATACATATAGTTCTAATCCAGATATCTTTCCTCATGACCAATCTGCACATCTATCAGGATATCTTATCAATATGTCAAATGTCATTCATCTAAACCCAAAGGCATGTTCTCATCCATGCCCAGACTTTTCAATTCTTCAACACTTAACCAGTCACCAAATTGGCCTTTGGGTATTTACACATGTACGTTCACTTAGTCTAGGTTGCTTCCTTATAACTATTACTCTCTTTGTAGTCAAATAAGTCAGACTCCAGCTAAGAAGGCCCTGCCTTTAGAATGTCTCTGCTTCAATCTACCACTGCCCCTGTAGCCACCTAAGACATCAAACCAGTTTGAATTTCTTTTTTTTTTTTTTTTTTGGTGCTGGAGATCAAACTCACAATTTCGCATTTGCCAAGTAGGCACTCACACCGCTGAGCTAAACCTCAGCCCCTACCAGTTTGAATTTCCATTATTCCCTTTTTATGCTCTTTCTTCATGAGAACTGCAGTTATATAATTATTCATATAATTCGGTTTGATGTTTGCTCATCCTAATAGCTTTACATTCCATGAGGGCAAGAACTGTTCATGTATGAATCCCTGAGAGCAAATAACAGTTCCCAAGGCCTAGATTTCTTTTATGGAAAGTGGAGATGATAATTCTAGTCCAAGATTTTGCTCACACTTAAATCAACAAGGCCATAGTACTCCCCAAACAGATTCTAAGAAAGAGGCTGAGGTGGACAAAGGAATAGCCTTGCTGGGGGGAAGTGGCAGGGGAAACAAAAAGGAACACCTTCAGGGTAAAAGTGACAGATGGGGACCTGGCTAGAGTAGGTAAGATGAAATTGTCAAAAGGATCCATTGTTTTCAACACAACCAAACCCTAAGCGGAATGTCTTACCCCATGTTTCCAGAGAGGGCCACACCCACTGAACTGGAGAGACCCATTTCACTGTCTTTCTGTGGAGACAACAACACTTTGGGTAATGTTCCTCGCTCACCTCAGTGGGGAGAATGACTTTGTCTCTTTCTTATGCCTCTCAGTCACGTGGAGCAAGAAGAAGATGAGGGTAGCCTTGCAATTTCCTCTTCCTGTGCAAAGCACACTGGAAATTTAGAGTTGGAAATTTAGAGTCTCTTAACCACTGGCTAAAGGCTAACTCTCAGAACCCAAATCTCCCCATAGATGGGTTCCAAGGTCAAATTTTGATGCCTGTAGTAGAAAGAGCACTCTAGGTCTTTAGCACAACGCATGTTAAAATTTTAGTTAGGACTCTGAGAATAGGTAAACCTCTATTAATACTGCTGATCCCCTTTTATATCTCAATAGTTCAGTTCTTCCTCATTGGTTAGAATCCAGAAAAGATAAATGAAGAAGGTAAAATCTAGAACTTCAATAATTGTTTCTAGAAAACATTTGTCATTTATAAGGTATTACCAGATCATTTACCTTCTTTCTTCTTTTCAATTACGAAATGTAGGTAAAGAGGTATTATGATTTTACATGTTTAGAGAGTTGCTAAGCTGTAAGGCTGAAATTCAAATGCAGATGATTAGAATCCATATACTTGGTTCTTTACCCTTCCTTACCCGAAAAATACAGAACAAGGAGTCCTTCCTCTGAAGATAATGTGTGACCCTGTTGTCTGTGTGGTCATCAGGATCAGATGACAAACCAAGCTTTCAAGAAAGTTTTTTAAGAGGCCACACACTAGGAAATCCTTTTCTCTGACAGTTAGATAAATAACATTTCTCCTATCATCCCTAACCTTAAATGGTGGACACTAAATATAGAATTAAATCACAAAAATACACAGAAGCAGAAATTAAACAGAAGGATAACAATATGGTACTGAAGCCTTAATTCCCATTTATGAGCAACAAAAAAGAAATTAAATCAACTAATTCCTCTCAAACCAAATAAAATAGTCCTATCGTTAATGTATCTTCCTTGGTTATGAGAAGTAGAACATCTTCTACTGGTCTCCAAGAGTAACTGAGAAACCAAGCCTCACAGCAACATGGCTGCCCTTAATATTCTTTTTCTGCAGTGCGTGTATTTGTTTAACTTTGAAATTGGATACTATGATCTTCACCTTCCTCATATCCTCATCACTCAGGCCACTGCACTCAGGGCTCCTCTCTGAGAGACAAAGATGTGTCCTTGGATGCTCTTACAGGCTGCTTCAAGGACAGTCACAAGGAACTGGATTGCCATCCAGGTTAGGAAGATTAGTTAGTAGTTGGGATATGTTATATGTAATTAAAAACATAGACTTGGAACCTGAAATATAGGTATTCAAATATTCAGATAAGACCCCTGATTTACATATACTTCAAGCATATCTCCTAAATTGGCCAAGCCTGTTTCCTCATTTTATAATAATAGGTACAATGCCTACTTCTTCTTCTTCCTCATTTTATAATAATAGGTACAATGCCTACTTCTGGTTGCTATGAGATAATTTCAGTGACATGATTCCACAATGCCTATTAGACAACATGTGTTTAATAAAGGCAAAATTAGCTAGAAGTAAACCTTTCTGAATCTCAGGGTTTTTTCCCTATATAACTCTTGTCTTACTTTAGAACCATTTTCATAGTTATTGATGTTTATGCATCATCTCTCCTACTGCTTAAAACTTTTGGAAGGAAAATCCTTGGATTTTTCTTAGTACTTTGAAGTAATTTACAGAAAATAAATGCCCCAGAATATTCATTGAAAGATAAAGGAATCTGCCTTTAATGTAATGCATTGACTATTTATTTGGCCTCATTATTTAGCTATAATGCACATCTTTCACACTCAAAGTTCATTCCATCTGTACCAGGTAGTCTGTTCTGTACAGAATGCAGCAAGGTGTTGGATTCTTCCCTGCAGTGTTTCAGGACTAACAAAACACAGCTACAAAACTCTGCTTAAAATCAGCAGAGTGATCAGGATGCAGCCCAAAGCTGTAGATCACATTGAACCTTTACCTTGATTCAGTTTTTGTTCAAAAGATTCAGGTGAAAAGGCTAATGTCCTAGATACAAAGCCATCAGTCTAGAGAGGAAGATTTTGTTCCCCAACATTTTACAACTTTCAGGAACTCAGTATTACTTTTTTAAAGGAGGAGGATCATGAGAAGAGGAAAAAAACTACTTATGGACATAGACCTTCCAAGAAGCATATTTTGAATTAGAAGCCCCTTCCCATGCCACAAACACAGTTAAAGTCTCCATGGGGGAAGGGACTATACAATCTGTTTTTAATGATCCCCAGTATGAATACAGCATTTCCAAAATGTATATTAGGTTAGGTTGTCCATAGTTCAACAAAGCACTGCATTTTATAATGCAACTGTATCAGAACAGACATTCATGAACAAGAAAGTGCTTTCACAAGAACATGAATCCCAACAAGTTACACTCTATGCAAGCAGAAAAAATATATTCATTTTTTTTTCGTTTAACTGCTAATGAATCAGACTATATTATTATTATTATTATTTTAAAGTGCCAAATGACTTCTTCCAACAGTCCTCCAAGTGGTTCTGAAAGAACCAGTGGTGGGTACTAATTCAACATCTCCCACTGAAGAAGAGTCTGAAAGACAAACAGACCTGGTTGGAAACCAGTCATAGCACATGTCTTCACACTGCAGGAAACCTTGCAGTGTGTGCCTGATGGCGGGGCGGGGGAGGGGGAGATGTTTTGTAAATAACTTCCATTAAGTCTGATCTGAAAGTGCTCTCTTCCTATTTCATCAATAAGGTTACTGTGTGACTCTAAAAAATTCCACTGCTCTAGGAAAACTTCTGTTTCCTTTTATGCCCAGATTTAGCAGGTTTTTCAAAGCCCTTCTTATTAAGAAAAGTTGTGGCTGGAAAAATGGATAAGTAGTTACAACTATTCCAGGAAGCTATAAATATTCTGGTTTAAGTCATTTAAGAAATTATCCTCTCCTTTATTGTCTCTCAGGGCCCACCTACAACCTGGTGCTGCCCTCCCAAAGTGAAGTGGATGGTCCTAAATGATCATAGGTGGGTTTTAAAAAATAAACACAAAATTAGTTTCACACCTACTTAGACAGCTTAGAATTTTAATGTGTGAAGTATGCCAGGACTCTGCAGTGAAATAAAGCTTTGCATTCAAACTGATTTAAGCCAATCAGAAAACAGTACAGAGCACTGCCCATTTCATAATTAGGGAGCATTACTCCAAGTTCTAGATTTTACTTATTAATGAATAAAGAATTACTTGACCCACTTTTGCCATTTATTCACAAGGACCTTGTTTTCAAAAAGTGTTAAAATAGCATGAAGGCTCTGATTTATGCCCACCAAATCCAGGAAATTCAAGTTAATCCTCTGAACTATTTGTGTCTCATTCTGTAGCAAACATTCTATATAAGACTGTGCTCTGTTTGAGGATAACACAGAATAAAGAGACTACGGGAGATTTTCCTGCACATAATTTTCTCAGATTTAATACTCAAAGCTGTATTCCAGTGTATTTTCCATTGTCTTTCTCTGTCTTCCCCAGCTTGATTTCATTCATGCTGTTGCCTATCCTCGGTTTTACTCTTGCACACCCAAAGTCCTTCCTTAGAGATTAGGGACAAACCAGCAATACTGACTGGCCAAGAGTTCCCCAGGCATGAGAACTCTCAAACTCTAAGAGATAATAACAGAGGTGTTCTTTGTCCTCCCGTTTTCCAAATGCCTTTCTGCAGATATCAGATGCTGGAGAAGCTTCTTAGTGAAAATGCAAGACAAAAACAATTGAAATATGAGTCAGGGGACAAAAATTTGTGTTTCCCTAACTATTACTGCTCTGTGGACCTTTCTGACCACCACATCCTTACCTATTTCCCAAATACCACTTATACGTTCAGCTCCTGTATCTGGTTATCCCTGCTGTGAGTTCCAATTTCTCTAAGTATGAAATGGGCAGGGAAGATTTAAGTCTTTAAAGATTGGTCCAATTCTGAGGTGTTGTCTCTTTGAAACCTCCCTATGTGAAATGATTTTTCCACCTCTGAACTGCAGGAATATCCATCTTCCCAGACTTAACACTCACTCATCCTTATTTAAATACAAGCTTTGTCACATGCCAGCTCTGAGACCTTGATCAAGTTACTTTATCTCTAAGCTTCAGTTTCCTCATTCATCTATATGAATCATAATGGCTGGTAACAACCATTGTTTCAAGAGTTAGAGAAAAGAACATGTATAAAGATCCCATCATAGTGGTTGCCAATTATTAAATAATAAATGTTAACAGGAGCCTCTTGTAGCTGATTTTTCTTGCATATGTTTTGCCATGTCACTCAGGAACTCAATAGTATTTTCATGATTACTTGTTTTTCAAACATTAGCATTTTGTATCTAATTTTCAGGTGAATAGATTACTTCTGGAATTTAGCTCCTAAAATTGTATAAACATAATGATAATCTAAGTACTTTTCTTGCTGCTATACAAAATACCTGACACCCAAAATTAAAGGAGGCAAGGTTTATTTAGCTCACACTTTGTAGAGGTTTCAGTCATAAAGGGCTGACTTCAAGGCAAGGTGGCACATGGCAATGGAAGATAGCAAAAGCAATAAAAGAAAGAATAAGACAAGCCTCTTTCTATCCCTTATACTGTATCCAGTCTACAAGATTAGGGCAGTGCCAATCCAATCAGTGGAGGGATCTACCAATCATCCACCCTTAATCCCAGCACTGTCAATCCCAGCATTGCACTATAATCAATCACAAATTCTTAATTCAGTTACTTCTGAAAAAGCCCCATCTGAAAGTGCATGAGGCTTTGCAGGGACATCTAGACACAAACTATAGCAATAATCCATGACTATATTTTCAGTCTTCCAGAATTGCTATGTCATTGCTATGTCTAATGTTACAAAAGCAATCTATAAGCCAAAGTGGCAGTGTGTCCTACGTGGTCGGGAGATACCGGAAAAGGCTGAACAGGGAGGCAGCTGAACTCAGCTTGTTTAGAAGCTCTCATATGCCTCCATTACAATGAGCATTCCAGTACATATGACTGTATTTTTGTGCTCATTGGTTTGTTTTGAAAGAGGAAAGGAGGAAGAAACAGAATGGTAAGAGAGAAACAACATAAACAAAGAAATAAGGAAAGTGGAGGAAAAAAAGAAAAAAGTGAAAAGAGAGGAAAGAGAGTCAAAGATGTCCTGAAAAGGGAAGAGTGACAGGGAGGCCTTGTGAGGATCCACATGGCTCTGAAGCTGTTTAGAAAAGCTCCATTTCCAGGTCTGTGTGTGCCATATGCCTCCCTGTCCTAAAATGCCAGTAGAAGAGACATCACTAATGAGTAGGAGGACTCCACTCTGAAGCTGACCTTTGGCCAGTGATATGTTTAGATTACGATCCTCATTTGATGGGAATTTCTATTATGGAGCAAAGATGGGTTCTCAGAAAGGCAACTACATCCAGTCATTCTTGCTAGTCTGACTTCTTGTAGGGGCTCTAAGTCTGAGGAGAATTGCGTGAGGCAAACATACGTGATTTAAGAATGTTTTCCTACCAGGTACTTTTCCCTCCTCTACACATTAGAAATTTCTAGAATTCCATAAAAATTTATGGGTACTGAAGAACATAAAGAGGAAGACAGAAACTTCTAAAATTTCAAGTTCTTGGTAAGAAAAAAGAAAAGGTTGTAATAGTGACTTCCAGACTGGCTGGCCAAGATTCCGGAAGACCCAGCATTATTTCACAAGGAATGTCCAGCTCTCCACACTGACACTGAGTTGCTGAATAGTTTACCTTTCAGTTGACTTAAGAATACAGTGCTCTTAACTAAACCATGGCCCCACCGGGGAAACCAATCAGACATCAGACTTAAAACCCAACAAGTAACATGAATGGCCTTCTGTGAATACGGGGTAAAGAGCAGTGTTGTTAGGAATTCCCCAACCTTCCAGGCAGATCTGGGTATGTTGAAATTGATTAACACTCCGACATCCATTTGGGGAAAGCATGCTATTTTGCCTCTAGATAGGCAGCTTATTCTGGTTGACTACGGGGATTTTCAACGAAGATTAAGTTTTATAGGGGAAACGTGAGCAAAAACCTCTGAAAGACACAATTTCCAAAGTAAAAACTAATGTATTTTTTGGTTCCTTGGTTTTGTTTTGGTTTTAACTGCAAGTGTAATCAGCAAGCCCAGTGGTGGTTGCTGGTCTGACAGGCGCTCAGATTTACTGGAATGCCTCAGTTCCCATAAGGGAAGAGATCGTTTCCTGTGAATTCCAAGTCCTGCAGATTATTGAAATGTAGCTATTTCCTCCTCTTGCTGAGCACCATCCCTGGCTATCTCTGCAAAGACCAAATTCCTCTGCTGTGTAGCTGTGGACATCCCTGGCCCATTTCCATGGAAGCACATAGCAGGAGACCCTTGTGCCTGGGTACTGGGCCAAAAACTTTCCACTCTTAGAAAACATTGGCCTCTAAAATTTCAGTGCTATTTGAGAATAGATACTTCAGTTTTTAAGAAGTTCTCTTATGAAATATATAGCTATGTTATGATTGAGGTCATGCCCTATCACAAGATGGAAAAGCAGAAATCTACAAGGGTTAGAAAAGGTGGGATTTATGTAAACGTTCTCATGTGTGTTTTCATTGCATGACTGTGGAATACTTTGACATTCTGAAGCCAGGTCTATTCAAGACACTAAGTTTAAATCACAGTTCTACCACTTCTCTGTGAACTTGAGTATGTTTCTTGACATCTCTGACTGCTTCCTCTTTTGTATAATGGAGGTGTTTAAAACAATCAAATACCATACTCAGGGTTGTTAGCATAATGAAATGATATAATATATATATAATATATGCAGTTCATTATAGAGAAGACAATCCATAAGTAGTGACTGCCTAACATAAGGTCAAAGCGGTTAACAGACTTTGTATCAAAAGACAGTCATTATGAAAACTAAAATTCATGTTTCCTAACTTGTTCAGTGACCTGTTAAACTAAATCACCTCGCTACCAAATGACTTTTTCTTCAAAGATTTTTAAAGAATTTAATTCTCATGTCATGTTACAGTCAGTTGGCTAAAGAATGTAATTTCTCCCCCAGGATAGAAGTATTTTGATATACATATGTTAACTTGGGAGAGTTCAAGTTTATTTTTAAAAGAGTTTTTATCTGCCATCATTCCTGCCCTGGCTTGTTCCTTTATCCCTTCACCCCAGCCCCAACAGGCCCTTGGCTGCTCAGTTCTCTCGCAGGATTCTGTCCTAAGCATTCTTCAAGCTTTTCTCTTCCTTCAGAGTTCAGATCAACATCTTTCATAGCACGTTATCTAATTAATTCAATATTTCTCTTTTCCTCTGGAATGTATAGAAGGTACAGCCTATAAAAAAGTTTACATTTAATTATCTTATTATTCTTATTATTTCATGCATTGTTTCTCAATCTAAATAAGTTCTTTGAGTATAAAAATCATTCCACATATTCTTCTCTCATAATTCTCAACTTAGCATTCCCACAGAGTGGTGCTCAATAAATACTTCTTTTTATTAAATTCATAACATCAACTGTTTAAGCAGAGGATCTACAAATGAAGTTTCACCCACAGCAATATTTTTTGTGGTACTTTTCTCTTTCAGCTCTTACCTCTGACTGAAGTTACTATCCATTACTATCCCAGCATCACCAGTGATGAGTGTCAAATGTTTCCAGTTCCCTAAAAACTGAGTTACTACTTCCTCTCATCCAATCTTTGTGGGAAGGAAACATGGCAACCAGCCACAGAAGTATGTGATTTTTATTATAAGAAATAGAAATAGCCAAAGCAAAATATGTGGTTTAGACCCTGATGGATGCCTTAGGGCTCAACTTCATATAATATAATGCAATTGTAGAACTAGCAGGAATAAGCATGAGTACACAAATCTAGGATATTAACTATGGTGGGGAATGAAATATCATACTGTGAAGAAGATAAACAAAACAACAAATTGCAAAAACATTTCATTACTAAAAAATAATGAGGGAAGAAGTCAAGATGGCCAATCAGTGAGCAACAAAATACAAAGCCTCCCAGGAGAAACAACTCATATGCCAAATAAAACATTCTGGAGAGACCCAGACAGAGGGAGATGGATCCTCTTGACACAGGAAGAATTTAAAATGTAAAAAAGCTCATCAAACACATCTGGACTACAACTGGAACAGCTAAAAATTACGGGACACAGCGTTTTCTCTGCAACCTGCCAAGTTTGCGCCGGCCTGAATTTGCACCAGCTTGAATCCTCTACAGCTGGCAGAGCCGCCCAAATTCGTTCCTGCTGCCACTCACAGGAACCAAAACAGTGCTGAAGTCAGGGCTTGGTGAACCCAACAGAGAGTAGAGCAGGCAAAGGGACCTTCATTAATCCATGGTCAGTGCTGAGAATGAGACCCCCCACACACAGGAAGGGTGAGACCAAATGGGCAACATGTTGGAATCAGGCAGGAGGAACCTGAACTGGGAGCGACAGTGACTTCAGTTCATTGCTCCCTCCCCAGAGCAGATTTGTGGGATTTGCTTGGACTGGGCCACGCCCCTGGCCAGGACCCAATGAGCCATCCCAAATCGATTCTCTGCATCTAGCAAGCACTAACTGGGTGAAGGCACCTGAAGTTTGGCTGGCCCAGTGAAGAGGAGCAGGCATACACAGCCACTGCTTACACCTCAGTGACAAGAGCAGTCAGGAGAGGGTGGAGGTCCCTTGCCAGCATGCTTCAGAGGAACCATGGCCAATAGGAAAGGGGGCTGGGACCTGCTCTGTAACCTGTGTGGAGGAAACCGGGGCCATGGCAGGAGAGAGAGGCAAGAGGAGGACCCCCAGCCCAGAACCCTGAGAGCACTGATCCAGAAGAGGGAAAAACAAGGGAGACTGAGGGCAGCAAACATGCAACATCAGACATGGCATCAATGGACATTAAGAGATATCTTCAGGACCTTGTAGACAAGCTCAGAACTGAAATATTAAATCAGGTAAAGCAAGATATGAGTAGAGTAATAAAAGAAATGCTCTCAGGAAGCATCTCTCAGGAAGATACAGATGGAAGAAGGGAGTAACACAAAAAAAGGAGAAAAACATTTGATAAAGAATATAAAGAAAATATAGAATACATGAAGCAGATTCAAAGAGACTACCAGGAAATTAAAACCTCCATTGAAAGCTGGCAAAACTCCTTAAAAGAAACTAAGGATAGAGTATCAAAATTTGAAGACAAGTTTGCAATGTGTGATCATGAAAGGAAAGATCTCTTAAAAATAACAAGGAAACAGGCAGTAACAATACAAAGGTTAGAAGATGACAAGAGAATCTACAATTTAAAAATAAGAAATGTTAATGAAGAAGCAGGAATACAAACAGGTGAATTACAAAGGCTATTCATGGAAATAAGGAAAACTTCCCAAGCATGGGAAAAGAAAATGACATTTGGTTCTGTGAGGCATACAGAACTCCAGCCACCTACAACCAAAACAGAGGTACACCCAGACATATAATAATCAAGACACCAGAAATTCAATATAAAAACAGAATATTAAAAGCCATCAGAGAAAAGAAACAGATTACCTATAAAGATAAGCCCATCAGGATCATGGCTGACTTCTCAACACAGACCATCAGATCAAGAAGAGCTTGGAGCAAAGTATTCCAAGCCCTGAAAGAAAATAACCTCCAGCCCAGATTGATGTATCCTCAAAACTGTCACAAGAAATTAATGGAGAAACAAGATGCTTCCATGACAAAAAGGAACTGGGGGTGTTTGTGACCACCAATCCAACCCTACAGAGAATACTGAAGGACATTCTTACAGAGAGAGAAAAAAAAATACCAGAATTTTAGAAACAGTGGCAGAAAGGCCTCAACAAGCAGGGCAGGCAAATAGAATGAAGGAGAAAAGTAGACAAACAAAGGCAGAAAAATAGCATAGCAGAAATGAGGCAGTGAAGGATGGCTAGAATCTCTAACATAGATGGCCTTGATATACTATATTGTTAATAGTGCACCAGGATTTAAAACCCACATTACTCACACAACTCTGCTTACATGTATTATGTTCTGTTCCAGTCATTCTACCTGTACTAGATTTGAGGGCACAGACAGTAATCCCCAATATAACAGGTTATAGTATGGTAATCATCCTTAATTTCCTATTAAATTAACCTAAAGTTCTGTAAATCCTACACTGTTTTACCATGACTGATTGTAATCGAATCTGGTTTGTTAGAGCACTGTTTTGTATTGATAGAATTTATTCAAAGCTTTTATGATTGATAGTATCAAGTCTGAGAGTATAGGTAACTGCACTGAAGATGACAAGATTTACTAGAATATCCATTATGGTTTGATTATTACCTGCCTTTGAAAATTTATACTGTCTACAATGTTTTATTTTTACTAATATTGTTGTGTACAGCTATATTCAATTATACTGCTATATTCAATTATGCCTGATGACATAGATAGTTCTATTGAAGATAATAAGAAACAACACAGTAATCATTGTAGATCATCTTGTACCATGGTTTTATATGATTTTTTGGTTTCATGTTTTTATAGGAATTTGTTTTGTTTTGTCTTGCTACATTTTGTTTTTTCCTCTAATACAGGAAGGATAGAAATAAACGTAGAGATTCATGCATGCATAGCTGTTTACACTCTCACTGTTTGAATATCTAATTTTGTAACTTGAACAACTATTTCTAAGAGGACAATATGTAATTTATCAACTAGTGATTTCTTATTGTTTATTTTTTTTTGAAATTCTGTATTATCTCTACCCTTTTGATGCTTTTGTTTCTCCTTAAATAAAAAAAAAATGGCATTTAACATTCGTGTAAATTTTTTTTTTTAACCAGTGATCGAACTTACAACCTCACGCTTGCCAGGCAGGTGCTTACACCACAGAGCTAAATCCCTGGCCCTTTTTTGGCTTTTTTTTAGATAAACTTTTTTTTAAAAACTGGGATTATAATACATGAGAATGAATTTTTGAAATACATTTATTTGTTTTGCTATTTGGGTTTTTATGAATTTTTCAGGCTATCCTTAATTGCTATAAATTACCCCTTTGTGTATGTAAATTTCTGTAAGCTACCCATTTTATGCTCCTACTAGCAAGCAATTCTGAAATGAAAAGCTAGAGCTTTTTTATTCATGATTTCCTCCTGGCATATTTGTCGATGCATACATCACATACTCATCCTTTTTGCCACTCATCACCTGCCTTCTTCCACCTGATCCCTAGTTTCAGGGGTTTAGTATGTGTAATGTATTTTGCTCATATCATTTCCCTATTGCCTTTACACCCTTCTTCACTTCCCTCTTTTCCTTTTCTCCCTCTACTTTCTTGCCTTCTTTTTTAGATTCCACATATTAGAAGGAACATGACATATTCATTTTTCTGAGTCTGGCTTATTTAGTGCAACATCATGGTCTCCAGAGCCATCCATCTTTACTGCAAATAACAAGATTTTGTCTTGTCTTGTGGCTAATACTCCACTGTATATGTATACCACATTTTCTTTATTCTTTTATCTGTTTATGGGCATCTAAACTGCTTCCATATCTTGGCTATTCTGAAGTGTGACAATACATGAGTATGCAGGTAGCCCTATAGCATGCTGACTCTAATTGTTTCAGATGTGTACCAAACAATGATAAAATGGTAACTGCATTTTCAAATGGAACTTCCATACTTACTCCAACAATGGCAGTCATATTTGTATTCCTATCAGCTACATAGAAGCATTCTTTTTCCCCATATCCTCACCAGTCTTATTATTTTCATATGCTTGTTAATGTCATTTTGATGGGGATGAAATGGAATGTTAGCATAGTCTTCATTTCCATTGCCCTAATGACTAAAGATGTTTAATATTTTTCATGTATTTATTGCTGTTTGTGCTTCTTCCTTTGAGAAGAGTCTGCACAATTCATTTGCCTTTCCTCTAAACTACAGATTCATACATCCAACTGTTTAGCAAATGTCTTACCCAAAATTATCTAGACTTTCACATATACAAAACCTAACACTTCATTTTTTAAAAAAACTGCACATTTGTAAATGGTCGTTCTATTTACTAGCTTCCCAGGTCAAAACTTCAGAGCTATTTATTTTTCTCATAGTATACATTCAATCTAGTAGGAAATTCCATTTATTCTGCCACTGAAGTATACAGAAATCCAATAGCTTCTCAACAATTTTCCCCACTATCATCTCTCCCTTAGATGAGAGAAATGTTTCTAAAGGAGTCTTCTTATCCTCACTCTTTTTTTACTTGTTTCTTCAAGGGACTTTTCCTTTAAAGCAGTTATTATGTAATCTATCAACACATGGCAGCTATTTATCTCATGCAAAATAATGCAAAATCTTTGCAATGATCTACAAAGACCCTATGGTGTGTCATCAGGGTATCTCTCTAGTCTTTATCTCATACCATTCTGTCCCTCATACCTTGTCCTTGCTGGTTTTTACATACACCAAACATGCTCTCACCTAAGAGGCTTTGCAATTTACTCTTCTCTCTTCCTGGAATGTTTCTGGAATGTTCTTCTGCTAGGTATCCACAGAGACTGCTTCCTGATTTTTTTCAACCTGTTTTAAATGTCATGTTAACAGAGAGGCTTTCCATAGACTTCCTTTAAAAAAACACAAAACTGACCCTGCCTGCCACTCACTTAATCTGTTCCTGTTTTTTATAGCAGCAATCACCACTTGATATATTTTATGTTCACTTTTCACTACTTTATACTTTTTTTTCCATCTCCTAAAATTAAGTTCATTGAAAGCAATGTTTTCTCCCTGCCAGATCCTCAGGACTGAAAACAGTACCTAACACAGTAGTAAGCACCAGAGAAATGTAATTAATAAATACATAAATGAATGAAAAGACATGTATTGTGCACGTTTCTTTTTATATGTTCATTGTGGAAGTTTAAAAACATAAAAATAGAGGACATTGTTTAAGGATACTTGATTTATTCCCTAATGAATTACAACATGTAATACATGGTCAATTTTTATTTATTTCTCTCACCCTACTTCCACCCATATGTTTATTAGGTGATTTTAAGGAAAACACCAGAAATTACTTTGTCTGTATATTATATGTGGAATTTTAACTATGTTTCTAAGATTCATTCAATTTATATTCACAATGAGCAGTGATTAAAAGGTCCATGTTCCCCCCTTCTACACATACCAATAGATAAAATCATATAAACACTATCTTTGGCAATTTCATCAGTGAAAATTCCTCTTAATTCTTTCATTTTTAACTAAAAAGAACAATGAAGAACAAGAAAGTCCTTGAAGTCCACAATAATGTCTTCTTCAGCTTTCTACTTGTTACAATTTCAAGAAACTAATAGAAAAAAATTTATTGAATTATATCTTTCTAAAAGTTTGACCTATATAATTATAAATATTAATTAATGGCAAAATCCAACTTTTTTATCTTAACTAGTATAAGGACCATGAGAAACAAACATTTTGGGAGGAAGAAAATCTTTTTTAAAAATTTATTGGATAAAAAGAAAACCTGTAGTGAACAGAGAAATTTATGAGGAAAAAAAAAAAAGCACACATCTCTAGTCAGTATCTTTTTCAAGTAATCACCTCAATAAATTGAGAGAGAGAGAGAGAGAGAGAGAATGATTTCCAGAGGTTTGCTCAGTCTTGAAGACAGTCTCCAATTCTGGAAGTCAGTGCTCAGGGCCACTCTTCTGCCTGTGGCTGGAGACAGACTATGTCCTGGCAGCACTGTGTGAGGAATGGATCAGGTTGGCGGCTCTGGAAGCTACACAGAACAGCTCTGTGGCTCTCTCTGGAGAAAGCTCTCTGTTCTCCAAAGCGTTCACATATTAAGAATCTAGCCACATGGAATAGGATAGGGAGGCTTTTTGGAAAAAGACATGTAAAGACAAATGGGGATGTTTAAAAGCAGAAAAGGAAATCTAATGATCCGAAGAGCATTCTTTCACTTAGACTAACTATAAATTTACTTTCTTGTTGATTTTTTGCCTTGGAAAAAACCCATTAATGAAGAAAAAATGAAAGAGAAACAATGAAAAAAAAGCAGAGGATGGAACCCCAACTGTGACTTTTTTTTTTATGACCTGATTTTTTTTTTTTTTAATTGGTACCGGGGATCAAACTCACAACCACATGCTTGCAAGGCAGGTGCTTATGCCGCTGAGCTAAATCCCGAGCCCCGTGACTTTTTTTTTTAAATGGTCAATCTTGTACCAACCATTCATATCAATAAAATAAAAAAGATTAGAAAACCTCATTTTTTATCAAAAAATTTGAGCCGCCTGTTTAAAAGACATACAAATATATCTGAAACTGGGATGAAGGTTGAAGACATGCTTTCCTGCCTTTCGTCCCACTTCACCTGAGAAGCTTGAAACTTTCCAATCTATCACCACGTGTGCCCCCATTTCTTCCGTGCCAAGAGTCTAATAGCTAAGTCTCCATTTAGATCAGAGGTGAGAAGAATTTTGGTAGTACTTCACTTGAGACCCATCCAGCTAGATTTCTGGGTGAGAAATGTATTCGTTTCCTTAATGAGGGGCTTAAGCACAGGTTGACAATATCTACCTTCTATGCCAATAGATGTTAACTAGATAGCATATATGACCCACCTGTCAGTCAGTGTATAAATTAACAGGAACCAAAGCATAGAACTGGGGGCTTACAAGAGAGGAGGCCTTCTGAGGCTAGCCCTTCTGGTAAATCCCCAGGAGGGCTCCTAGGGTGTTCAATCAGCCCTGTAACAATCCATGGTTCCTGTCTTCCACAGTTCTGAATGGCAGTTCTGAGCAAACAAGGCTTCCCCAGAGCCTGTCAGAGCTCCTCAGAACCTTCTAGAAGCAGCTGCCATCCAAAGTGTGTATACCAGCCTTCTAGAGTATATATTCAGAGGTCCTTAGAAAAGTAAATTTGAGTAATACCAGAAGCAACAGGATCCTGGTCCTCTCTGAGTACCCTAGACCTATGCAAAGGGGATATTGCTCTACGTATTCTACCTTGGCTGAAGTGCCCACAGCCACCACGGTAGAACTTCCCTGTCAGGAGGAGTGAGCCATCTCTGTCTCAGCACAGAGTGCTGGACCTGTACATGCATGAAAAAAGCCTGGAAGAAGAAGAGAAAGGAGAACAAAGAGACTAAAGGAAGGGAAAAGAGGTAGGGTAGGGAAAGAGAGAGGAGAAAAGCAAGAACTGCTTTCTTTGCCTGTGTTTCTTGGTATTATTCCAGAAATTGAAGATACCAACTAATGTGAAATAGGGACTCCTCATCTAATTACCTTGATTTGAAGTAAAAAGATGTAAGATGTGGGTGTTTCTCAAGTCGCACAAAGTTGTGTCCCAAGAAATTTTTCCCTTCATAATTTTACATAATTTTATATTTCAAAGATATTGGGCAAGTTCCTTCTTAAAGTCTACATGTTAGGAATTCATTTTAAGAGTGAAATTGCTAATTGAGAAGAGAACATTGCTCACATTATTTTATTAATGTGATATCCCTTTTCACGAGGTACATAAAAATCAAATAAAAAGTGAATCTGACACAAAGAGATAGTTCTACTGATTTTTTAAAATAGCCCAGTGAAGAAACAATTTACCAATTGTCTGTGGACAGCACAGGTAGCAAAGGATTGGTGCCATTCCTGGAACATGGATCCCTTGGCATTAAAGATAGCACCTTTTGGGAAAAAGAGAAAAATGCCTTTTAATAAAGGATTTAGGAATAAACTCATTCAGCAACACAATCCCTATATTTTTAAAAAATGAAAATACTTTTTAAAATAAAGCAATGCTTTCTCTTCTTTTATCTGGTTTTCCTTTCTTTGATATCAATCTCTTTTTATTCTACTACATTTCTCTTTAAAGTTCTCTATTACTTTCCTCTAATAAAATAAGTGACTAAATATCAGCTATTCACTTAGTGTCATGAAGATTCCAGGGATCATTCTAAGCATTAGTAGTCAAAACGTTTAATTTTTCAACCTAGTGGATGAGATTTTGTCGGATGTACAGATGCAAACAGGCACATGGTGATGTAGCTATGTAGTTAATTTTAAACATGAGGTCATTCCTACATGGCTTCTGAGTGATAAGGTAAGGGGTAGAATGATTCCAAGAAACCTTCACATGCCTTTGGGAACTCTCTGTTCTGTGTAAAAGTTCTCTTCTTCCTACGAGTGGCCTGGTTGGGTCGGATCTGCATTCTGTCACTCCTCTCTACCTCATTACCTTTAAGGAAGCTTCTTCCCACCTCTCCAACACTGACATTGAATTCTGTTTCTAATATTACCTTAGCAAAATAAGCTTTCTATCTTGTGTAGTGGGCAAAGTATAATTTTTGTCACTTGAGAACTTATCTAGACAATGACCATCTTCAAAGTTTTATTCTATTAATTAACTAATGAAGGAATCAATAGATGTAAAAGTCCTTTCAAAATGGCATTGTGAAGAATTGACTATTTATAGGCAATTAATTTTAATAATATTAAAATAAGATTCCTAGGTGAAACACAAAATTAGTTAATGTCCTATAGGGCAATAAACCATTGTTTAGCTTTCTTACCAGTGAGGAATCATTTGCCTCTCTACTGGACAAAACTACTAATAAACATAAGACTCCACAGTGACTGAGCACTAATCAGTAGGAAAATACAAAGTCAAACAGTGGTATATTGGTCTACAAAATTAAATAACTTGGGAGTGGGCCCCAAATATGACATTAAAAGATTATGCAGCCATCCTCTGGGCCTTATGTACACCTTTTAAATAACTTTATTGTAGGAATGCAAAGCCTATTGCTTTTTTAACTATTTCAATCCTGTTTATAAATCTGACAGAATTAGAATATATTTATCACTACTCAGAGTATTAGTTCTCCCTAAGTACATTTTAAGTACATATATACTTTTAGAAAAGAAGGAAAAGTATTTATCTGAACATCTTTGCTCAAGATATTCATCATGCCAGGCTCTGGTCCTAATTAGACTGGAGTCCTTGAGAAAGATCAAGACAGAAAAGATGAAGGTTCAGCAACCATGCCTGATAGGGATTATAGCAAACCAGAGGCTGGGAAACTGATTTAAAAATGAGAATCAAGGAATATGCAGGGTGGGGAGCTACAAAGCAAAGTGTGAGGCTAGAGCAAATCAGATGTCCGTAGCCAAGACTATAATAAGATGATAGGTTTCCTAAGTCAGGATGGATGAGGCTGACAGGGCCATGTTGCAGGGAGCTTTGACTTCAGATTGTCTGTCTAGATAGGCTGCTTACTGGGGCAGAGGATCTGAGCCCAGGACCAAGTTTGGCTCCATTTATGAACTTTTCTACCAGCTTAATTGTTTGAAAACTAGAGAGAACTTTCTAATATAGAAAAAATAAGAGACAGGAAAATAGTATTTCTATGTTATTAGAAGTCTGGTCCACTGGCTTTTAATCTTCTCAAACTAAATTATGTGCAGAAGAGAATATTGAGATAGGGCTAGATGTCTCCAGAAGCTGAATTTTTAGTCATTTCACCCTTTATTTCTTTGCTTTTGACCCCACTGGCATATCTCCTTGAAGTCAGAGAAGGTAAAATTCTTTCTTTCAGAGTGCCTACCCAGAATATGATAATTTTTCTCTAAGAACTGCACCCCATACTCCATGCATAGAGTTGGCCCTGTCTGTCATGTTCATAGTTTAGTACGTATCACTTTGACAAAGTTGTTAAACAGATGCAGTGTCTGAAACAAACTAGGCCAATCAATGTTTCTTTTGGGAATCCGGAACTGAAAGTCAAGGATGCAAAGTCAGGCACTATTAAAGAATCATCTAGTATCATTTTGTGGTCTAATTTGGTAGGCTCTAGTTACATGCAGCCATTTAAATTTTAGTTTTTATTTACTAAAATTAAAACCTTAGATTGTTTGTCACTAGAGCTATATTTCAAGTGCTTAATAACCACATATGGCCATACTGAACTTAGTAGACATACAGTGTCTCTCAGTGTAGAAATATGTTGGGCAGCATTGTTCTGGCACACCATAGGAAAAATAAAAAAAGCTTGTATGAGCCCAAGAAAGTACTTGTGCAGACAGAAGTAGTACAAAGAGGAAATGGAAAGAAGGACATTGGCTGAGTCTATATTCTAGGCATTTGTTCCAGTCTCCAAACAGACACCTTCAATGCCTTTAAAATCATTTTGGGACAACTATGAGGTTTAGTTTCCATGCCTTTAAGATCCATGATGGGATAACTATGAGGTTTAGAGTTTTTTTTTTTTTTTTACTTGCAACTCAAAAAGTCAAGATAAGAAGAAAGCAGCAACAGGTTGAGATAATCTGAATCATTTTAGTCCTCTTGGGATTCTGTCTCAACGCACTGTAACACGGAACTACCTAGGTAGTTTTGCTATTTATTTCTTCCTTTTACATTAATCTGTAATGAAAATTCCAAAAATTTACTGAGCAGTAGAAGTATTTTTTAACTTCAAATCTCTAAAAGTCCTTTCTGGGCTCATTCACATAACCTGTGAGTAAAAGAGTGTTCATGGGTATAAAATTAGATACCAGATGATTTGTTTATTTCCTATATGCAGAAAAACACTAAATAAAATACCTTGCATGCCATCAAGATGTACCATAAACTCCAATCATCTCACCAAAAGAGGGCAAACAATGAAATCTATAAAACCTAGGAACTGTTTCACACAGATTTTAATTTTACTTGATAACTTTTGCAAAAATATTTTGGTGGAGAAAGCAGTGTCCTCTTCTGTGCTGACCTAACTTTAGAACTCGCTTGCAAAGCAAGAGTGATCCTGACCTCAGGCAGGCAAAAAACCTTTGATCTTCACCAGCCACTGTAGTTGCCTGAGATTATCTCAAATGCTAAGCAGGAGTGCAAGCATGCCTGAAGCTATGCTAACTCCTCTACCTGCAGCGAGCAATAATCTGTTACCAGGAAGGGGCTGCTGAGAAAAGTGATTAAAGTCTATGGGTGGCAGGGAGAGTAATGTGATGTTGGAGAAAAGACCTGTTTGGCACCTGAAACTGCATGTTGTTCAAAAGAAAAAGATGACCTGCCTTGTATGGTAACAGGTTCCTGTGTGTGTGTGAGTGTATGCGAGGGTGTGTGCTTAGGATCAAGATTCAGATAGATAAAGGGCAAAAGGACTAAAATTAGGAATCAAGGAAATGAGCAGAACCTGAGTAAGAAGAAAAAGAGGAAATACCAGGGATAGATTCTGTAAGAGGAACAGTCCAGAGACAGAAAAATACCAAAGAGATTCAAGGAAGAAATGGCATAGGAAAGATTTTCAGGAAAAGAAATGTTTCAAACAGGTTGAAAATGTGTCACATATGAAATGCTCAATTTAAATGCTTTAACTTTTCCTCTATAAATTTTTAGTACTAAGCACCCTCCTGAATACAAAAGACTGTACTGTGGAATGAAATGAACTAGCCAGAGACATTCATAAGAGGTGAATAACTCCAAATCTCTCTGTGTGAAGATACCCTGTGAAACCCTCATAATCATTGGTTGGTTTTAGTAATAAGACAGTGGCATCAAGTAAAGGACTCAAATATAACTATACGAAAATATTTAAATCTGATAGAAAGTTGCACTTCAACTATCTTCAGTTGAAACTTCAAATTTTTCCCAACCAAAGTTGGTTACTTAGATTTAATGTGAAACAATGAAAAGGGAGCAATAGTAATAACAATTACAATAACCACAGGAATGATTACTCTAACTGGCCATTATATTCTTCATCCTGTACTGATCTATCTATAATCCCATCAAATTCTTGTAGCAACTTTAAGTGATATTGTCCTTATTTCATAGGTAATATAAACAAAGCCAGGCAGTTCAAGTAAGTTACTTAATGTTAAACTCTACATAACAGGAGCAGAATTTATACCCAGGTAATCTAATCATTGCAGTAATAAATACAGGTATGTGCACATCCAGGCCTTGGAGAGTTTAATAAATATATGAAGAAACTATAATGAATTCACAAAGTACTTCCAGAGACAGTTCTACCTGGGCTGTTGCTATCATTGGTCCAAAAACATAGGGGAGGTAGTAGATACAAGCATATTTAACAGCCTTCTTTAAGAAGCTACAACCTTTAGCCAGGCACACAGCCAGTCCATGGTGACCACAAAGAAGAAGCTGGTAGGTTTAGGTTCCAGATCACACACACACATATACTTGCCTCTTTCTGTTATAATGTCTTCAACCACCACCACAGACAAAGCTAAACAGGAAGCCAATGTTTTGTTTTGTTTTGTTTTGTTTTGTTTTGTTTATGAGTAGATTCTTTGGGGCTGTTGGTTTTACAGATGGGTCAATAGTTGCAGTTCAGAAATGGAGAATTCAGAATTCTGGAAACCAAGAGGCCACAAGATCAAAGGGAAATGGGAATTCTATAGAGGAATAGACTTAGCTAGAATATGGAATTAGGGATTTAACACTATTCTGTCTTGATGTCAAGTCATAAAGTCACCAGCATCTGGCTTGCATAAAGATAAAAAGTTAACTCAGGTCTGAATTTGCTATTGTTTAGAAATTCACACACATCATCAGTCTGCAATACAATTTGTTTAGAAAAATTTGTTAAAATAGCATTGCTATACTAAAGAACAATTTAAACAATATAATAAATTTCTTATATTTTATTATGCACAATTTTGTAAAAAAAAAAATTTGAGTGAATGCAGAAAACTGTTCCCAGGATTGGAACATCCAAAATGTAACCACCTCAAACATCAGTCAACCATCTGTTCATTGTGTCTGTTGTGCATGATTTTTATTCACATCTGGTATTAAAGAGTTCCATCTAGTTACATAATTTTACATAGCACAGTAATTCTGAGAAAGCATGCTACACATTATAAAAATATTGAGTGTATATATCTCTGATAGATCAGTTTTATCTCAATAACTCATGGTCCATTGCAAAGTCTGCTTGGCTATTTTTTCAAAGCTCTCAGAAATATGAGTATTAATCTATACCCTGGACACTATCAGAAGCTCTCTTATTTTTCTTTTCTTGTTTCTTAGTCTTTATGTTCAGATCTCTCCTGTGAGTTTTCTCTTCATTTGTTCAATAGAAGATCATGCAGGAGATTACAAGAAAAAAATAGGATTCAGTTTCCCAGTCAGCAAGGTGATGGGAAGAAACTGAATCTAATCTCAACTGGTTTAGGACTAGGCCAGAGGTTCCTAATCTCAAATCATAGGCATAGTGGGAAAAATATAATATTGGGAAATTTTTTCAAAAAATGTTGTATATTAAGTTTAAAAATTATTCTTTATTCTGATAGCTTTTATAGGAAATGATTATGTATGGTTTTATTATTTTAATGTCCTTAATTATCAAAAGATAAAATTTTAAAGACTATACCCAAAATTTTAAAAAATTCACCATATTGCAAACATCCCAAATCTATAAATTACTTTCCCAGTTATAAAATTCTAGCATGCCCAATTCCCAGGGGATATACTAGCCTTTTACTATATAATTAATGATGGTATTTGTGCAGAAGTGTGCTGTCAACAGAGCAAATTTCACAACTGCCTCTGACAAAACAGCACAGCTCTCCTGAAAAATAAAAATTTTAACATGCCTAAAAAGTTATTTTACCATATTGGATTACTTTCCAATTCAAATAGTTTAGGAGCCACTGTCAACTGAGAAGACTAAGGGAAGCAAATGTATAATATTTAAATCAGGATCCAACTCCATGTACTTCTACACTGGCCCAAATAATGAGGGAATAAAATGAGATTGTGGAGAGAACAAATTCAGGTCCAATGTGGGGAGTCAGAGGAAATGGGATTTGATAGGAAGGGGCCTGGTCTCAGAAGCCACAATATGTCTCTTTCATTCTTATGGTATGAGAGCCATACCACCTAAAATTGAAAAGAAAAATAACAGGAGCAAATGGAATTCAATATAATAAGACATGTCTAGCTCTTAGCCAGATATTTTTCAGGGAATGCATACAACCTATTTATTAACTTTCTCATCACTACGATGAAATATGTGGCACCTGCATCTTGAAGAAGTTTATTTTAGCTCACATTTTTCAAACTTTTCAGTTCATGATTAGCAGGATCAAACACAGAAATGGCATGGTAGAAGCGCCTGCTGCAGAGGAAGGTTGATAATGTTCTAGTGGCCAGGAACCAGAGAGACAAGTAAGGAGCTGGGAAGGGAGATATATTCTTACAGGTCACACCTGCAGTGGCCTGCCTCTTACAGCCAGACCCTACCTACTATGACTATATCACCCCCATAATTCAATCACCATCAAAAGCCCCTCTCCATTAGCAAATAAAGGCTTTGAGAAAAATTCTTGGTCTAAACCACAATAATTCCCCTCAGTTACCAAAAAAATCACACACATCTATTTATGCAAAATGCATCTAGTCTGACTCTAAGAATTGCCAAATTCTTCAGAGTTCTAGTTCATATCGCTAAAAATTCCACATCCAAAGTCTCCTCTGAGAGTCTAGGTAAAGTGTTAACTGTGTGCACCTGTAAAAATCAAAAGGAAAGTTAAACGCTAGGGATTTACAATGGCATGGGGCAAACATTACCATTTTCAAAGGGAAGAATCAGTATAGAAACAAATGGAATCAAAGTGTCTTAGTTACTTTCCTTATACTGAGACAAAATATCTGACATCAAAATTAATGGGGGAAAGATTTAATTAGTTCACAGTTTGTAGAGGTTTTAGTCCATAATCAAGTGGCTCCAAGGTTAGGTGGCTTGGCAAAGGGGCATGGTAGAGGAGAAAACAGTTCATGGCAGGCAGAAGACAGCAAAATAAAGCAAGTAAAGTACTTTAAAAGGGTCTTTCTGCCCCTTTTATCTTATCCAGGCTACTTAAGGCAGGTAGCATTCACATCCTTAGTCCCTTGATCTTAGCATCACACCAAGAATCAATTCCAGTGTCACACACTTTAGATCCAGGCACCTCTGAAAAATCTCCACCTATGACTGCCTGGGGCTTTAGTGGAACACCTAGATACAAAGCAAGACTGAAACCCAGCAGGACAAATGTTAAATTCTGTAGCTTCATGTCCAGTATCCAGGGCAAGTTGTGAGGATGAGATGTGAATACCAAAGGCCTTGAGTGACCTCTGTCATGTTGCCAGTTTCTGCTTTCATGGTTTCTCTTGGGCTAGCTTAACACTGTCTGAGCTTTCCTCAGAAGTTCCACCTTTCTCACATCTCCAGTTTCCTGAACTATCTACTTAACTTTTGGCTTCATTCTCACAATTTCATGTACTGCCCTCTAGAGGGCACACTACCTGACCCCCTAGCTCTTCTGAAATCTAGGAGACTCTAGATCCCACAACTCTTTCATTCTGCATGCCTGTAAAACTGGCATCGTGTAGATAATGCCAAGTTCTACCACCAGCTCAAGCAGTAGACAGACCCTTTTGAATCATGGCTGCAGAGACCTCTGGGGGTACAGAGGACTGAGAATTGTAAATGGAATCCCAGACAACCAACTCCCTAGTGACTGTTCTGGAGTAGGATGCCCAGAAACTCCCTTCTCATAGCAAAGTCGTTGATTTTTGCACTTTTAAGCCAGAGATGAGTGTAAACTAGTAGATTTCTGAAACACTCTTGAGGTATCTTTCAATTATGCTAATGCAAAGTACCTGGCTTCTAATCTTTTCAATAACCAAACTTTCCTTGGCACTTCTTTAGCTACCAGCAAAAGTTTTCAAAGAACTGTATTCAAACTGACTTTGTGCTTCTGCTTCTCACTGTAAAACTTACAAAAAACCCTGACTATGGCTGCATGGTTTTGAAGGACATTTTTAAACTAAATAAATAAATGATACACTGGAAAAATAGATACTAGTTAAAAGAGTAACAGAGATAACAGTAAATTACATTCATGTAGAGATGATTTATTTGGGGAACGTCGAGAGGTAGAGAATAATAACAAAGACAGCTTGCATAGAGAAGCAGCGATGAAACCTGCATCACCTAAAAAAATTATCAAGATGCAGGAAAGAGGGAATGACATACAAAATGAAATAATAAAAGGAGATCTAAACCGGATTCTAGATGAAGAACTTGAATGAAGGGAAACAGTACAAGTATGCCTCTCCCTAGTTTCTTTTAGCATGTCTTCCTCCCTCTAATTTTATCTTTCTCCCTGATTTCACCGAACATAGCAAAATATCCCAGACTCCCAACTTCATGAACAGCTGCTTATTGCTTACAGACTGAATCTTGTCAGTGTGCACATGCACAAGGTCAGCTAAGGTCAGTGCATTCTGGAGAGTCTGCAGGAGTGGTAAGGTTACCAGGACCTCAGTCAAATGAATATTGTACAACTTGCATTTGAGTTAGCAAGTCCAGGATTTTTATTATCTTTAATCTGCTGGACCACAGTAGGAATTCAGGAAGGAAATTAAAGTTGTATGAAGAAACTCTTATTATGAAATTCATTTTGACTTGGTACTTTGAGAGATTACATTTCTTCCAATGTGCCTTCAATAAGTTACAGGCCTATTAGTACTTAACTTATACTTACCTTCATTTTTGATATTTTTCTGGGCATTTTAAGCCATATAATCCAAAAGGATCATGAATTATGAACATCTAGTTTTGTTTATTCCTTTGCTGTCACTTTCATGATTATTTCTGGTTTCATGGTCTTCAATGCCTAGGATAATTGTTCAATAATTTTCCCTTCTTCCTGGTACATTGAAAGTTCAATTTGAGTGCACACCATCCCCCTCCTCCTTTAAGGAATAACAAGAATGTTCATGTCTTGTTTTAACAAGTGGATGATCTGCCTGAACTTCAGAGTCAGAGCTTCACTCTATAAAAGGGAGACCATCATGTTTAACTTTTTGCCCTGTGAGAAAAGCAGGCTATATCAAGCCCCTACTAAAGTTTTTTTTTTTTCTTTTATCCTTACAAGTCTCTCTCATGAGCTAATTTCTTTCATAGACTATATAAGCCCTTTAAAGAACAGTGCTGTTCCCTGACAAGCACACAGGCATGCAGTTAATCATTAATTTTGCATGGTCCACATATGCTGTCTGCTGGACTGTACATTGTTTGAGAGACTTCCTCCCATTACTACAAATGCTGCTGTGTAGGGTCAGTGTTAGATCTTTATCTAAACTATTATCAGCAGTCCAGACAGGGCCTTAGAAGCTCCCTTTAACAAGTCCAAGTTTCAGAGTTCACAAGGCTGAAACAAACGTACATGAGTGTGATAGTATTTTTTTATGGCAAAACAACAGCTGCAGGAGCAGACTGCAACACACCCTGGCTGAGTATGTGCAGATACCAGAAACAGGTGCACCTCGTGACTAGCGTGTTGTGTGCCTTTAAAAACTGATACTTATTTCTCTACTTGAATTAGTTATATACCAAGTGCATTTTAGAAGTATATAAAGGAATTCCAAAACATGGTCAAGTAAAATACTAAGGCATTTAAAAAGCAATAAAAGTCGAACTGAAAATTCTAAGGAAGAGATTACTTTTATTTTACACCTGTTAAGTGTTCTATTTTATGAAAACTAAGGCACTGTCCATCTGCACACTAAAAATATTTCTAAATGACAAACAAATTAAATTATATTATCTTTTCCCTCTTTCCTAGACATGATCTAGGGCTCCAGCTTCATACCACTCGGGGGAGAGTTGAAATTCAGCTTCATTGAAAGGAGGAGGAGATGCAGACTTGAATATGATCCTGTTCAAATAATCTCTTCCAGTCTTGTTTTTGGGTGGTATATGAGGACTAGAAAGAGTGAGCCTTGAAGACCCCAGCGTGGAGGCAACACCTTCCAGGGTCAGGTTGCCAGACAATCTCCAAGAAGAGTACCCAATAAATGTCAATATTGTGTGGCTATTTCAACTTTAAAGTAACTTGCACAAATTTACTTGAAAATTAACACAGTCATACAGAAAGTGGAAAGGAACATGTGTTGTTTCCAGACATAATTGAGATTGAACTCTAACCAATTCAGAAACAAGCGTTATTTTCCACGGTCCTGGAGAAGCCAGCATCCCTCTGCCAGAAAGGAAGTATTGCAATCTTCAGGAGCACAAAGTGCTCTGTATGCATCTTGCAGAAAAAAGCAGCCTTGTCATTTGGGCTGGCCATTCATCTTTGTGTGGACCTATGGCACGGGGTGGGGTGAGGAGTTCACTCCCCTAAAACATTAAGGGTGCTTCTGGGGTCTGCAAGAGTCCAACTCTGGCTGTGTGTGTGAGGTATTGCTGACACAGGAAAGAGCATAAGATTATTTTCAACCTGTTTCATCAATATTACACTGATCTGTGTCCCATAGCACTGTACACTTACCTGCTTTATACAGCATCTTCCTTTCCCCCAGGATTCTGAGTGAAGTCAGCAGCAGCCCATTGAGAAAATCAGAAAGAACCTTGAGACACATTATTCAGACTTAACAGAACTTCTGACATGGGAAAACTCTCCTTGGAGATCTGCCACACTTGAATGAAACAGCCCTAGATTTAGAGACTGTGAATATTCACGTTATGTAAAAGTTGAATAAAAATAACAATTCTGCTGCTATTTTGTCATTATGAAATTTTTGCATTTCATCTCTTGCAACTAACCAAAAATGTGAGGGTGACTGCATGGCTGACTCACTGACTTGTACAGTAGGTTTACCTCTGTCTTTGATGGAGAGGCAGGGCTTGATACAGGTTAACTAGGACATAGCAACTAAGAGCCAGGGATGACTCAGTGGCAGGGCACTTGCGTACCATGAGGTAAACCCTGAGTTTGATTTCAGCACAGATTAAAAAAAAAAAAAAGAAATAACAAATGAGTGGAGCAACTTATAGAAATGATTTTGTTAACCATAATGGTAACATTTTAAAACCACAACATTGATAATGTCATCCATACTAGTTTTTGTTAGGAAAAACTGTGGAAGAGTGGAAGCTATTGAAGACTTTAGGTTATTTCAAAAGGTGAGGACCCTCCCTGCCCCAATTCCACTGGCAAGAGAAAGACATGAAGACTTACTATTTTTTTTTTAATTTTTTATTTAAAGGGATAAAACAGAAAAAGGAGAGAAATATTACAGAATTTCAAAAAAAAACATAAACAGTAAGAAATCACTAGCTGATAAATTACATATTGCTCTTTTAGAAATAGTTGTTCAAGTTACAAAATTAAACCACACAAAATAGACACTCAAGCAGTGAGACTGCAAACAGATCTGTTCAACAATCAAACAAGAACTAAGAAATATGGGTAACAATCCTGCACACATAAATACACATGCAGTTATATCTTTTATAGCACTTCCTATTTTCTCTTTTTTACAATAGCAATTATACATTTTTTTTATTTAAAGAGAAAAAAACAGGAAAAAGGTAGAAATATTACAGAATTTCAAGAAAAGAAGATAAACAGTAAGAAATCACTAGTTGATACATTACATATTGTTCTTTTACAAATAGTTATTCAAGTTACAGAATTAAAGCACACAAAGTGGACACTAAATCAGTGAGTGCAAACAGATCTATTCAGCAATCCAACAAGAACCTAGAAATATGGTCATCAATCCCACACATCTAAACTTACATGCAGCTATATCTTTTATAGCACTTCCTATTTCCTCTTTTTTTACAATAGCAATTGTACATTTTTAAAATTTTATTTAAAGAAAAGAAAAAAAAACAGAAAAAAGGGTAGCAACAAAACAGAATTCTGAAAGAAAGAAAGAAAGAAAAAGGAGAACGAGAAAAAGCCCCACTAAAAAATCAGTAATTTATAAATTACGTACTGTCATCTCGGATGTAGTTGTTCAAGTTACAAAGTTAAAGGATACATAGTAAATATTCAAAACAGTCAGACTACAAACAGTTCTGCTCAAAGATCCAACAAAGATTCAGCAATATGGTCATCTATTTTACATACTCAAACATACATGCAGTTATATCCATTACAGCACTTTCTTTTCCTCTCTTTTTTACAATAGCAATTAAACATTTTGGTTTTATTACTCTTGTAGTTGTTTTTTACTTTTTACACTAGAGACACAATATGATATTATAAATATGATTCTTTTTTATTTCACTAATGAAGATAGTCTCAAGTTGTCTCCATTTGCCAATGAAGGCCTCAAGGTCATCCTTTTTTATAGCTGAGTAATATTCCATTGTATTAAAATGCCACATCTTTTTCATCCACTCTGCAGTTGATGGGCATCTTGGTTGTTTCCAGGATTTAGCTATCACAAATTGTGCAGCTATGAACATGGGTGCACATATATCACTGTGATATGAACTTTTCAGTTCTTTGGGGAAAATACCCAGGAGGGGGATAGCTGGATTGAATGGGGCTTCCAATCCTAGTCTTCTGAGA